>JAUBOC010000160.1:8668005-8679210 GCA_032275365.1 Anablepsoides cearensis | reverse complement strand
CACACACACACACACACACACACACACACACACACACACACACACTCACACACACACACACACACACACACACACACTCACACACATAAATAGTCTACCCACAGACACGCATGCAAGCTCAAATTGGCAGTCCGAGACACACACACACACACACCTAAACACTTTAGCTCACACACACACACTCACGGTCGTGCATTTAGGGGGACTCACTGACTGAGTCACTGCACACTCAGATAGGCAGAATCACTGACTCACACGCACTGACACACACACACACACGAGGGGGGAAAGGTTGCCTGACAGGACACTGTGTTGTGTGTGTGTGTGCATTATGGGCCATGTCCAGCAGCAGCTGTGCAGGAGAGCTGCACACCTCTGAGGGGTCGGCACTGTCGTAAACCACAACCTGCCTCCGACCCTCTCTCCTCCGCGGCTTTTCCTCCGTCTTCTAACATCATGTCTGAGCTGAGGACCAGCAGGACGTGCCCTTCCTCGCTCCTCTCCTCCCCCCTCGGATTCCCATCCCTCCTCCTCTCGCTTCTCTTCTACCTTTCCATTCAGCTGACCCCCGTGTTAGCCCAGCAGACTGTGCCCGTCATTTCTACGGCGCAGGGCAGAATCCGAGGCATCCTGACCCCTCTGCCCTCGGACCTCCTCGGGCCCGTCATCCAGTACCTGGGAGTACCGTACGCCAGGCCCCCGACTGGCGATCGGCGCTTCCAGCCGCCTGAGCCTCCACTGCCGTGGCCCGGAATACGCAACGTGACGCAGTTTGCTCCCGTGTGCCCACAGTCGCTGGATGAGAGGAGCATGCTGGGAGACATGATGCCCTCCTGGCTCACTGCAAACCTGGACATAGCAGCGACTTACCTCACTCACCAGAGCGAGGACTGTCTCTACCTCAACATCTATGTGCCCACCGAGGAAGGTGAGTGAACTTGGCGACTTTTCAGGGTCAGGGGGTGATTAAATATGCATGCAGGATTAGGATTGGGGGATTACTTGTTTTGGTTGGCCGTGCCCCCGAGGACAAAACACGGGGCTATGAGAACGATACCTTTGGCTGTGACAAATGATTAAAACATGGCAGTGTGCTGTCTGGGCGCAGACTTAGCCTTGTTGAATAAATAAATAAAGGTTTTTTAAAAATGCACCCTGTTTTCTCCGCTCCCTTCTGCACACCGCTGGTTGAACCGACACTTAATATGCAGACACCTGCGTCAGTCGCTACGGGGTTTACGCCTCCACTTGTGGAGGGAAGTGGGGAGGATACAGGTTCACTCATGCATACATATAGGCTGATATACATGCATGTGACCCCTATCCCCCCACACACACTCACACACACAAGCACTCACACTAAACACTTAGTGATGTCACCTTGATGGTTCGAGCATATTTGCGTTTTATGTTCTATCTACCCTGCAGATATCCATGAGGAGGGGGGTCAGCGGCCGGTGATGGTCTACGTCCATGGAGGCTCTTATTCTGAAGGCACTGGGAACATGATGGATGGAAGCGTGTTGGCAAGCTATGGCAACGTCATTGTCATAACCCTCAACTATCGCTTAGGAGTTTTAGGTAAAAACTAAAATATTTATGCAATTTGTACATTTTGTCTTTTTAATATATGAAAGATAGTAGGGTTTGTGCATCGTTTGCTTTTTGTGTGGATTGCTTTTTCAAATAAATGGTCAATAGGGGCTGGATTGATTCAATATGTTGAAGGTATAGTTATGATCTTTTGCTGTAAGGTTCTGTGAAAAGCTTATGAACAAGTAATAACTGTTGTAAATCATTGAGTGACCTCCGTTTGGAGAAAAAAGTTTTATTCTAATGGAATTGATGAGCTAATAGCGAGTTCGATTAGAGCCAAGGCCAAAGTGGATTGCTGCCATCTTTTTCAGTTCCAGTCTCAACATTTGAACGGTGACTCATGTGACTCATTTTAGAAATGTTTATAACACATCAGTTTCACATTATTTTGTTTATTACATCAAATTTTGTTGTTATTTGCATGAGCAAATATTTGCAAGTGCTGAAGCCATTTTGTAGCACTTCCAGTGCAGCCTGGAGCACATTCTGAAAAAAAAAATATTGATATACCTGCTGGAATTGACCGTTATGTAAAAGTGACAAGTGACATTTAGGACACAAAATGACATTTAGACCTTTGGAGTAGCTACTAGCTTGTCAGTCTTCTAAAAATTAACATATTTCTCCAAATTGTATTTGTGTAAAGATCTATCTACAGCAGGTAAGATAATAATTATTCATAACATTTCCACAGAACTCCACTCTAGAAGATTTGAGCTTTCACTTTAATCTTTGTTAAATACTAGTGAGGATCAATCAGGACCATTTAGATTGTACTTGAAGGGCTTCCTGTTTTAAGGACACCAAAATATCTGTCACAAGATCCAGAAGGTACCGGATCACGACTCAGATTCAGCTCCAGTTTGTCCTTATTTAACTTTTGCTTTTGTTAAATGATGCATATTTAGGTCTCCTCCCATATTTAATATAATTACCTAAATGTAGTCGTTTGAGTTTGTTCTAAATAAATTTAGATTGAATTTCTTTTAAAACAGCCCAGTGCAATGAAAATAAATGTGATTTTTTTAGTTTTCAGTTTGCCACAGGATCAATCTTATATCTTATATGTCTTATATTAACTGTCACCTTTTAATCATTTTTGCTATGACTTTTTTTTTTTTTTGCTGTGGTTTATTTTGCATTTTGGTGCCAAGCAGAGTGATAAATAGATCTCACATTAGCAGATTTATCAGGGTTTAGAGATGAGTACGTCAAACCAGAGTAATAGTACATGCTCAAAAAAATACACTTAATTTTTGGAGTTTGGAGAGTTTGCTTTAAAGTGCCTGTGACATGCATATTCTTCAAATACAAAAAGTCAAAGAAAACATCTTTATATTTAAGAAAGTTGGAACAATACACACGATTTTACCCATTTTGTTCCCTAACAGGCATATTTTCTTTTGAACTTGACTCAGCCAAAGTGAAACAGGAAGTGACATTAAAGGGGAACTCTTTAACAAAGAAAACTCTCTGGTCTTTGTTTACTGAAACAATATTACTTGAACTCTGACTCTTCTTCATCTCTCTCTGATATTAATTTAAAAATAACCCTAAGAAATATCAGATTGTTCTCTACAGTCTGTGTTGTTGGCTGTTGTAGCAATGCTCTGTTCATATTCAGACATTCCCCTTTGACATCCCTTCCTGTTACTTAACAGGCAAAAATCTCAACAACTGTTCACCTCAGTGACATGAAATTTCTTTTGCAATATTTTGTCAATGACATCTTTTCAAAAATGCATTCATATGCATTACAAAAATTTGACGTCACAGGCACTTTAAGGTTTTCAAATATTATTGGGTTCCGAATGGTTGATTTATGCATCTTCATACTTTGTAAATGGGATTTTTGTTTTGACATGTTTTTTTTAAGTTATGTGGGGCTTTTCCTATTGAACAAAACCATTTTGTTTAGGGATACATGTCTCAGTTCACGTTTTGCAAACAAATTTGTAAAACATTCACCATCTGGATTATTTAATCCTTCAATGAGCTATAAAATGTGAAAACCATGAGTGATTTGTTTTTACCCAGAGCACTTGTATTTTTGAAAGAAAACATGCTCATAATAGGTATCCCTGGAGGAAATAAACCCCTGAAGCCCCCCCCCCCCACCGCCCTCCACCCCACTACCAGCGCCGACTCAAATCTGATCCTTTTTAGCTCCACGACTCTCCAAGCCAGTGCTCTCTGAACAGCAACAATTTGATTCCCTTCAGATTTTCTAATTTTAGACAGCTCTGCAAGGCTCAGGAGCTGAACAAATAGAATAGAAATGCAGGCATTTAGGCATTTTGTGGCTGCAGTTATTGAAATGACAAAGCATGAGTGGGGCCACATGGGGGTTAAAACATTTAATGCAATAAAGCATCGTTTACCTGACAGCACTGAGGGCATGAGTAGTGAGTTGTTTATGTGAGCAGAGTATGTATGGCCTCATAGTGACCGAGTCAAGTGGAGCAGAAACAGAAAACAGACCTAAATGATAATAATGCATTGCAACTGAAACAGGCTTCTGATAAAATGCATTTATCTATTAAAATGTGCTTACAGTAAAGGAAAGGGCTGAGCAGCATTTCTGAGCTGATTTTTCATACATAAAAAGCATTTGTGGACTGAGAGAGAGGGTTTGCTCCCAGATGGAAAGCCCCATCTTGGCTCAACTCTAATTAAGTAGATAATGCACTTTTTTTCTTTTTTTTTATTAGACAAGGGTAGTGAAAACAGGAAATGTGGGGAACGCCAAGCAGTGAAGGTCCAGCAGGCTGAGAATTGATCCTGGGACTTACTGCTTGAGGGCATTTGTGCCCATGTGCTGATGCTCCTTAACAACTTAACTATCAGTCTGCCCCAGGCAAAGATTTAATATTTTTTAAAACGATTGAGTGAAACGTCTTTAAGCCTTGATATTTCCAAGCTTTTAATAGATGCAGACTTTTTGTTGCATGCTGCTTGTGGGTAAAATCTAATTCTGCAGCTGCGGCAGATGCCATAATCATTATGAGCTAAATAAAGACATTCCTCCATTTTCTTTTGTGTCTTCATGTCCGTCGTCTGCGTTCACCTCATCTCCAATTCAATCTTCACTACCATCATCATCATCATTGGTAACAGCATCACCTTCCTCCCCTTCCTTTTCATCATCATGAGTCGGATGCACGAGGTGAGCCCATTTACATGAAGCAATATTCTTTATTTCTCTAACCGTAATAACTTAGAAGTGATAATTGATTTTTAGAAGTGAAGCATACCTCTATGAAAATGCAAAGAACTTTAACGGCGATTTACCCAATTATTGCACAAAAGCATTTAATAAAGTATACAAAAAGTCAGTGTGGAAGCCTCCCTTAGATTAAAAATAAACTTGATATCGTCCTTTTTTCTATCAATGCAATTTCTGACAAATTTCACATGAGTGAAGAAATGTTTTGTTCAAGCTTTGCCTTTTATGCCTATTACACTCTTATGTGCTTGAGGTTCACAGAAATGAGCTTCTGCAGTAATGAGATATACTGTGGCGGAGCAAGCCATTAGGAACCTCTGTGTTTACTCAATAACTTCAGGGGTGGGGGGGTGGGGGTAAGGGGGTAGCAGAGGATATAATAGCATGCGTGTGTGTGTGTGTGTGTGTGGTTTCTGCTTGCGTACGTTTTGACAAATTTGAACTTCATGTTTTGAACAAATATGAGAAAATGTAGGAAAACCACACCTATTTGTTAGACAATAAATGTTATTTTTTAAGTGTTATAATTACCGATCGTGCATTATTATTTTGTTTCACTCTCCCATCATATCAACTAACCATCCGCACTTGTCATCTCATCTGTTGTGTCACATGTGGATCTGAAACAAATATAGACAACTTCTTAATTAATTAATTTTGACTTAGAGGTTCATGCCAGTATTTTTTTAATATTCAGCTTTCTTTTTCTCTATGCAGGGTTTCTCAGCACGGGTGATCAGGCAGCAAAAGGAAACTACGGCTTGCTGGACCAGATTCAGGCTTTACGCTGGGTGAAGGAGAACATCGCAGCTTTTGGTGGAGATCCCAACAGGGTCACGGTGTTTGGATCTGGTGCCGGAGCGTCTTGTGTGAGCCTGCTGACCTTGTCCCACTACTCTGAGGGTAAGAGAGAATAAAAAAATACACATTTTAAACAGTTTTGATGTTGATTTACCATTTTAAATGTAAACCTCAAACACATGCATGTTTGGAGTTATAAGATGTTTTAGTGTCTTCATTGAAACAATAGATTAAATGTTTACATTTTGTTTTGAAACATTTTACTTGTGCACATTTAGTGTTTCTGTTTTGAATCTGTAACATGTGTAACCCTTCAATATGCAGTCATTTGTGCATTAATGCACATGTGTGTGTGTGTTTGGGTGCACATGCATGCCTCAGTGCACGAGCTCATACTACAGTGTTTTTTTTTTTTTTTTGCATTCATGTGTATTCTGTGTATCAGACCTTTTCCACAGAGCCATCATCCAGAGTGGCAGCGCTTTAGCCAGCTGGGCTGTCAACTATCAGCCAAGCAAGTACGCTCGACAGCTCGGCGAGAGGGTGGGCTGCGGCATTGACGACAGCAGTCAACTGGTTGCCTGCCTCCAGGGCCGGAGTTACCGTGAACTCGTGGAGCAGAACATAACTCCGGCCAAATATCATACAGCTTTTGGGCCCGTGATTGATGGCGATGTTATACCTGATGATCCCCAGATTCTGATGGAGCAGGGAGAGTTTCTGAACTATGATGTGATGCTGGGGGTAAATCAGGGGGAGGGGGTGAAGTTTGTGGAGGGCATTGTGGACTCAGAAGATGGCGTCACAGCTGAAGACTTTGACATCGCCGTGTCAGACTTTGTGGATAATTTGTATGGATACCCAGAAGGCCGAGACACACTGCGGGAGAGCATAAGGTGAGTTATTGACCTAGTTTGTATAAATCTGAGACATGATTTGATTATTTAAAAAAAAAAGATTGTCATCCTTCTTGCTCAAAATCACTGCATACATAGATGAGACCAATGCTTGTCTTTCACAGAGTTTTTCTCATAACTCACTTTGCTGCTGCAGGTTTGGTCCTGATGTTTAAGAAACATGTTGCTTTAGCACACAAAATGTTTTTTTTTACCATTTGAACTGAAAGAAAACTGAAAGCAATTACAGATAACCACAGACAACCACTTAAAAACAGTGGAACAGTATAAAACAATGTTTTTTTTTACTGTAAATTTATTCAACATTCATATCAATAAAACTTAAAAAAGTATTTCTGTGCAAAGTGGGTTTTAAAACATGAACAACACCCTGAGAGGGGGAAAAAAGGCTTTGGAGGCTGTTAGCATAATTATGCTAACAGCCTCCAAAGCTTTCCCCCCCATCTTTTAGTCAAGCTGCGCCCCACCTGCAATGGCACCGCGCCCCCCACTTTGGGAACCACTCAATGGATTGTTTCTTTCCTGATGGCACAGCCATATTCCAAAAGGACAAGGATTCATGGAGCTGGAATTGTGACAGAATGGTTCTGGGAGCATGAGACATCATTTCCACACATGATTTGAGTCCATTGAGGATCTTTAGGATTTGCTGGAGAAGGTCAGACTCTACCATCATCAGTGCAAGATCTTGGTGAAAAATTAATAAAACACTGGATGGAAATAAATCTTGTGACGTTGCAGAAGCAGTAGTGTGACCTTTTTTTTTGTCCAGACACTGTAGTTATTATTACATCATGTGGGGAGATGTGTCTTGTTCAAAGAAAATATTTTTTTCTCTGTTATGATGATGATAAAACTATTTTGTACTTTTACATTTATTGCATATTTCTTTAAATGCCTCATGTTTTTTTATCCTAAAAAAGACTAAATGAGAAACATAAAACCATAAAAAAACAGCACATGTTTAAATACTTTCCTAAAAAGACTCATGTAAACAACATAAACCGTCTGTTTCCTTTATAGAAAGAAACGTGTCAAAAACCTTAAAGCACAAGAAGAAAATAAATAAAAAAACAAATGCAGAATTAAAAAAAAAAATCCTTTTGCATGATAAAAATAATAATCGTAATTATCCTAATATGTTTTATAAATTGATTATGCTGTTTTCATGTAGGTTTTTTTTCCAGATGCACACACCTGTCTGTTTCTCAGGGCTCCTGTTTCTCTCACTCTAACTCACTGCTGTGACTAAGACAATGAAATTAACATGATAATTTATCACAATGACTTTAGGGGTGCATTTTAGTTTTGTTTTGTTTTTTTGTTGATTCTTGATTTAGTTTTATTTGTAACATGTTAAAGGGCCAAACAATGAAGACACTCAACTGTATGTTTTAAAATGAGAATATTAATAGCTTTACCTATGAACAGGTGCAGTAATTAATTTTGATAAACACCAACAGTATATTTAGGCAACATTTTTTCGGATTTAGTGATAGGTCTACTCATAAAAAACTGACATCATGCAGCCTTCAGAACATAAAATGACACTGTGCCAAACAATGGAGTCTTAAAAATAATAACTTGTCAGTTTTATCAACCTGCATTTAATTATTAAATATAAAATAAGTCTACAGATTCCCTCCTACCTTAGTACCACAATTTCTACTACTTGCTACAAATTCAAGTTAAAATATAAATAAGTCTACCATTTTATACTGGCCAACATTAAATAATAGATTATGCTTTTAAATCATTAATGTATTTCATGAAGATCACACAACTGAATGGAATAAAAAATACTGATTTGAATAAACATTTTAGATTTCATTCATAATTTCCCAGCAGCTCCTTCATCATCATCATCATCATCATCATCATCATCATCATCATCATCATCATCATCATCATCATCATCATCATCACTCAGGTCAGGGTCTCTGCTGCTGCTTCTGATTCTGTATCAAGCTCTTATATCAAGAGAGATGAAGATGGATTCAGCATAGTTTTTTTTTTTTTTGCAGTCATTTTACTTTGAAAAAAATACCCAACCAAGGTTTCTGATGTTTTATTCTTGCTGATAATAAGAATACCAGCTGATCACTCTGTGCACTTTGGCAGATGCTGTTAATTATAGAAATAAATGTTCACCTCATGCATACATGATAGGTAACGCTAAGCTAGCAGTAGCCTGCAGCTAACTGCACTAACTGTCCTGTGGAGAGAGTTTGACTTACTTTCAGCTTCTTTGTAAATAATCTCCTGATGGCCATAGTGTCTGAGGAGGGATCAGATATTGAAAACCACCACAGCAGCAGCTGATCATCACCTGTTGCTCCTGCCTGCTTCTTGTTTTAGGTAACCAGGAGAGCCCAGAGCAGACTGCAGTGCCTCCAACAGCATCACCCAACGTACTGTTTGTTTAAAGCAGAGGTGCCCAAAGTAGGGCCCGCAGGCCAAAATTGGCCCGCCAAGTCATTTGATTTGGCCCACTGGCATTTGTCCTGGTTACTAGATTGTAATTATGTAAAGATTGAATATAAAATACAAGTTACTACAAGAGACATTTAGATTAAATTTAAGCCCATATCTAGATTTGCACAGTCTATAAGACCACATATACACAAATTTTTAAATCATGAAAAGTCCCATGAGCTTTTGCTGTCTGAGCATATGTTAAATTTTCTTCATGTCCATGGACTGGAGAAAAAAAGAAAAAACATAAAAAAAGAATGTGGGCAACCACACTGGCTGCTAGCTTAATCATAAAAAATAAAGGAACTTTATTTAATAAGTATTTGCATTCCTTATATTATTGCATTTGGCCCGTGGCCCTCCGGTTGATTTTAATTTTGGCCCTCCCAGGGAAAATATTTTTGAATTTTGGCCTTCTTGGGGAAAATGTTTGGGCACCCCTGGTTTAAAGAAAAGAAAAGGCAAAGTTTGTGCAATTTGATGGCTCTGTCTAGTTTCTGACACGATGAAGCTCTGCTCAGCAGGACTTCTCCCCCTGCTGTGCAGCAGGTACACCGGCGTTTGCACGCGCACTTAAAAACGCGTGTCAATAAATTAAATGGATATGATCAGTTAAAAAAATTCAGGAACAGAACCATAGACACAAGAAGTGCGTGGAACACGTCCCAGGTGTACCTTGCATCTGCTATGCCCGTGTTGTTTACCAAGTAATACCAACAGTGCAGTTTTTTGTTTGTTTGTTTGTTTGTTTCCCCCTTTTTCGTGGGCCCCCTAGTGGGCGTGGGCCCCTGGGCTCTTAATGACTTTTTGGAAAAGTTCTGTGCAGACAACTCTGTGAACTTTGATCTCTTCTGGGAGAGAAGACATCTGTTCAAGTCTGATGGAAGGACTCTGGATGAAACTGGAGATCAACGTCTGGCTTCTAACATGAAGTATTATCTGAACCAAGTACCGGCTGAAAACAAACAACAGGAGAAATCACAACAGCTGACGTCTGAAGGACAACTGGAGCAAACTGAGACACCGATCCTACTGGCTAAATATTGCAATGACATGAAAAGTACAACTTCAAAACTCTTTAAATATATTAGTCAACAATAACTGCACTCCAAGCAGTCCTTGCAATATATTGTGCACAGTGATATTGTGATGATTATATCTTCACAATATACAGAATTGTGCAGCCCTATTAAAGCCTTTTTGTCAGGTGGTTTGTCCACAACACTGTTTTTCCAACAAACTAAAGAATTTAAAAGATCAAATAACATTTTTTTGAACTTTTTGCGCTGTAGTTGATATATGACATATTTCTGCACAGATTCAGGTTTCCAATAATATGTGTCCCTCATACATCTAGATCATAGATCTCCATCAGAACCATGTTAAACAGTGAGAGTGTGGATCCATGCTGCAGTGTGGTGCTGGAGGAAAATGGGATAGGAGGAATTGCTTGCAGAGGGTAAAGTTGTGCACTGGTTTTCTGTTTGAAACACTATAGTTATGCCCATTCATTGTGATGCTGATGCAACTAATCCCATCACTGCAGGACGCAGCAGGCTGGCTGCTTTTATCAGACACAAACAGTGAAAAAAACCAAAGTATTTATTGCTTTTTGTTGTCTCTGTTATGGTACAAACTACTTTTATAGCCATGAGCTGCTAATACAAATGCATTGCTTTTTACATTTTAGGACTATGATGGCCTTGTTGTTAGATCTGCAACTGTATGTGTAATGGGAGATAAAATCTATTCTGAGGATATTCTGATCATAATCTCATATTTAGTTAGCTTTCAGGGACTCCATCTACATAGTATAAATACAGACAGCTTGATGAAATAAATCCGCTGTCATATAGTTTTAAAAGAAAATCATATCATCTTCAGAATTGATGGAGTTTTATCTTTTTTGGTCAATCCTTTTACACAATGACGTTATTAAGTTGTAATGTCATTTCAGTAATTACTTTCTTGCAGAGTTAAATCTGTCAAGTTCTTTGTGAGATATTTTGCTAACAAACACATGCACAGACAAACATCCAAAAACATCCAATGTATTAAGTGAAAACCATTTTTTTCTGTTTCAGAAACAAGCTGTTTTGTGACAACACTGTTGCATAGACTTAGATATAGATCACAAGACTGAGCCCCGCCCATACCGTTCAATGGTAGCGTCTGTGACAGCATGGAGGA
>JAUBOC010000160.1:8610006-8623784 GCA_032275365.1 Anablepsoides cearensis | reverse complement strand
CGAGTACAAGTACGAGTACTTGACGCTGGTATCGGACCCGATACCGATACCGGTATCGGTATCGGGACACCCCTAGTGTGTGTTTTTTCCTTCTAAATTATAATGCAAGAAGATAAGTCATTTATTTCATTATATAACTTTGATTTGTAAAATGATAAAAAATTTTAGTTAAAAGAAAATATAAATCAAAACTATAAAGAACATTATTATTTTGTTTGTTATTTTGATTAAAGAAAATAAAATGTCTCTTGTGAGGGAGGTTTTCTGAGACCAGGGTCAAAGACAGGTGGAAATGTTTATTCCCCCTCGGTGTGACCTCTTCAACAGTGAAAACATAAGACACTTAAACTGATACAAAATATTTTTCAGTCTTGAAATCTCAAACGTTGATGTGATTGGTTCCCCTTGTGAGGAACGTAACATGTGGCCAAATGCATTTCAAGAAAGGAAAACAGCAAAGCATCACAAAGCTATGCTGAGCCAAAAGTAATGAGTAACTAACAAGCTTCTAAGAAATGTAGTGGAGTAAACAGGAAAATATTGGTCTTTGAAATGTAGCGAAGTGAAAGTCACAAGATCCCCAAAAAATAATTACTCAAGTAAAGTAAAATTACTCAAAAAATGTACTTAAGTACAGTACTCAAGTAAATGTACTCCACTACTAATAGAAAACAAACAAATAAACAAATTGTTTTTACCTTGTTTCTGTTCACAGAGTTTCAAGACAAGCCCATGTGTTCAGTGTTTAGAGCCGCAGCTTGCCATAAAGCATTTTAATATAAGTCGGCACTACAACACGTTGCACAAAGCTAAATATGAGAGTTGCAAGCACAAAAATGACAGCTTTTTACCAGAACCACCCAGGAGTCTGCACTCAAGGCATCTTATGACGTTGCAGCTCACTAAAGTAAGTGTCAATTTTTGGTTTGCTTCAAATGTTTTGTCTTCATATTTATTGAAGAGTCATACATGCATTTGAACATGGAATATTTTAAGTTACTGTATGGTATTTTGGTTCAGTGTGCAAAAAAAAAAAATGTTGCCTTTTCCATCATTTAAGTTGCCCATCCCATTAAATTTACAAACAATAAAAAGAAGTTTGTCTTCCAAACATCCTTTCAGTTCCACTAAAACAAACAAATAACAAAAACCGGATATTTGTGTCTCTTGATCAGTCATCGGTGTAAATAGGGTCAATATTAATGTCTCCTTATTACCGACTCTGTAATTAATTAAGATAATTAAAGTCTTCTTGTGATTTTGACAAACTGCTGCTTCATCCAGTCACCTGCTAAACCTGCTTGTTTCATTTTTTTTTCTTCCAAATGATTTCTGCAGAGGACTTCCCACCCGGTTGGAAACAAGCCATCCACCATGTCAGGTTAATGTGAAGGAGGCTTCGTGAAGACTTGAGAGAGAAAAAAAAAACCACCACAGTGAGAATGCATTTTGTTTATTCTTTTCACTGGCCTTTTTTGTGCTGCAGTTAATGAACTTTGAAGCAGGAATAAGACGCTTTGGCAGTCATTTTGAAGGCTTACGATAAAGTTTTGAATGTTCCACGAAACAGCTGTGAGAACTGTGTGAAAGTTTGTTACAAACAGAAAACAAAACGAGGACAAAAGCATTTGATTAAAATTCAGCTTTTTAAGTTGATAGATAGAAATATTGTCCCCTCGAGGAAATGTGTTATGACAGTAAAGCTCTTCTAACTGGCTTTTATCAATCTTTCTGACACTGCTTCTCTTTGCTTCATATATCTTTTCTCTCCCCACACAATTCTCTGCCTCGTTCTCTCAATCTTGCCTTCCCAGTCACTGTCAGAGGGGAATGAAGACCATCTGCAGCCCTCCTGCACCCCTGACATCTGGAGATGAGCTGAGAAAAACAGAAACACACCGTCTCTTTACAGTAAAGTGTTACAAAGAACGGGGAAAGAAGGGGGCAGCAGGAGAGGGGGGAAAAAATGAAATCCGGAAGAAGAGTTTGTAGATTTGCTACTGTTGAACTGCCTTTTCTCAGAATTTATTTCCCTCTCCCCAGGTGGATGATAATGTTGGTTATTAAGCCAGAGCAGAGGAAGCTACTTTAATAAAGAACCTAAGGTTTGTCTCCTCAGGATGTCACTTATAAAATTACCTGTGTTCCTGTCTATTATTTATGTATCTTTGTATATAGCTTTATCTATTGGCTTTAGGGCAAAACTGAGAGGAAAGTAATACGAGAGAAAATATTAAATTAAAGCCATCAGATAAAATGGATTCAGACCAAACAAAGCAGTAAAAAGAGAGCCTGACTTTTTTTCTGTTTTAGTTTTAGAGTGCCTGGTTAGATTGTAAGCCCCGAAACCTAAAGTGTCAGTCTTCAAAAACTTTCAAAGACCTTTAGAGAGCTCTGATAACTGCAGCACAAGGCCCCTTTCAAAGGTTACAAAAGACTATGCCTCTTATATATATTTTTTTTTCTTGAGCATTGATTGCATCAGATTTTCATCACTGTATCTTGCAAACAAATGTATCTGTCCTGTCCTTTTTTCTGTGAAGCCTTATCCGTAAGAGCTGATGTCCTGTTTAATACATTTCAAGCCGTATATTCACATGCTGCTCTCTGAATTCTTCCTCGTCTGGAGAATTTATTTCTATTCATCATGGCTGCTCTGCTGACTTCCTTTACTACGTTTTTTTTTTTTTTAATCTGTGCCAGAAAAGACACGTGAGTCTATCTTTAACTGCTGTGGATTTGATGGCTTAGAATTAAGTCTTTTGAGTCTTACAGACAAAAAAAAAAAAAAAAAAATGGAAGGTGTTTAAAGCCATCTCTTTAAGCAGTGTTTTATGATTACTTAGTCAGCAAAACAGTTGTTTTATTACCTCTTTTAATTATTATTTTTTGTAAACTTATTTTTAATTTATTTCTTATTTATTCAGCAAAAAAGTTGCTGGATCAAATCCCATCCCAGTATCTTTCTGCGTAGAGTTTGCATGTTCTCTCTGTGCATGCGTGGGTTTTCTCCAGGTACTCTGGTTTCCTCCCACAGACCAAAAATATAAATGTTAGGTTAGTTGGTAACTGTAAATTGTCCCTAGGTGTGGACCTGTGATGGGTGTACCCCGCCCCTCACACAGTTACTGCTGGATCAACTGGTTAAGATAATGGATGGATGTTGATGCATTTTATTAGATCACTAGATTTGAATTTAAATTCTCAAAAGTCACTTAGCTTTATGCCTAAAAATTCAAAGATAAAAATATATGTAAAACATTGTATTTCAAAGCCCATCCAACAGTTTAGCTTTCAAATTACAACCATAGTTCTCTATGTAGAGCAGATATTGAAACACTGACTTAAAAATACAAGTACTTCAAAACTGAATTTAAAGGGTAAATATCATATAAAATCCACTTTTTTCCACTGTTAAATACATTTTGTTGTGTACTTGGAGCGGTTGAATTTAGTTTCTCCTGTGCTGTGTAGATGTGAGATTATCTACACAGCATGTTTGGGTCATATTTTTCAATCAGTTTTCTCTATTTTCCATGTTTTCTGAACTATTACATCACAGTATTTGTGACAGAACTTCTAAGGTCTGGACTTACCAACTATAATTTTGTCGTCCTCAGTTTCCTCTGGCTCTGGGTCAGATTCTGGCTCCAACTTGTAAGGCTGGATGGACAAGTCTTTCCTAGAAATATTTTATTTAATTTGTCCATGAAATGTTTCTGCCCTGCGAGATAGTTGTAACCTCCTGTATCAGCCTGGAGGGAACCGCTCTGGAAGCTGAAGGGGGGCATGTGTGAAGAGACAGCCTCAAAACAAGTTGATCTGAGACACACCTCAGACAAGGGGTGAAACAGGGGCTTGTGGAGTTACAATATGAAGGACCAAATCATTGCAGTTTCAGTTGAATGATTTAAATGTAATCAAAAAAACAAAGGATTTAAAATCATAATTTGTCTCCTTTAAGTAAAATCTGATTAATGGAGCCGGATGTGGTGTAAAAACTTGACCTGCAGTGACTCCAGCTCACTGCAGTTCAGACTTAAACTATTTATTGTTACCATCTTGGTGTCAGATACCGCAGGAATGTCTCGGAAAGGCCACGAATCTGTTCATCAGAGAGGTACGAAGGACATGTAGCAGCTGTAGTCAAGTTTCGACTCAATTATTTGTAATGCTTATTAGACATATTTACATTGCTACACAAATATTTAAATCCTAGTAAACAAATGCCAAGAAATGATCTAAGCAACAATATGTTCCTCACAGTATTAGTCACTCTCTAGCCTTGTATGTGTCCCAAGTGGAGCTCCTGCTAAAATGATCGATGGCCGACTTAATGTCTGAACTAATTAGGAACACAAGCTCTCAAAGTAAATGAAGGATAGTATTTCCACCAGAGTGAGTTTAATCAGCTTCCTTCATCTCAGTCATGCTTCAAGTTAATTCAAAGGACAAACTCTTGTAGGAGATGAAGGATCATATTTCTACTAAAAACTAAATTAAGCTGGCTTCTTTTTCCTTAAAGCTGCCTGAGCAGAGTGTCACGAACTTGACAGGTGTGTGAAAGAGGAAGGTTAAATTTCCCAAATGTATCCCCTTTAGGTTGAACATTTACCTGGTTGAGATTGTGTTATTGTTAGAAATGCCATCCATCCATGTGTATGTCTCTTTGTGTTGGCCGTCTGATGAAAAGGTATCCCTGCATCTTACGACACATCAGCGGCTTCAAGCCTCCACTAATCCTGAAAAAAATAAAATGAAATAAATAAAGCAAGCACTGAGAATGAATGGCTGTACTGTATATACAATATACAACACAGACTGTAAACTGCTGAAGCAACACAAGCCACTATCAGCATCCTCATTTTGGGGGTAGTTCTGTATGTTTCAGCAAGATAAACCACATGACAACAGCTTGGTTTATTTGCAAAACAGTCCAGGTTCCAACTGGTCCATTTTTGGTCCTAATCTGACACCCAAATATAGCATCTCAGTGTCCCAAAGCAAAAACAGGAAAACATTTTCCCTTTAACAGCACTACTCACTCCTCATATTCTTCCTGAGTAAAGTAAAAAAAAAGAAAAAAAGAAATACAAGACACTAGTAAACAAACCCTGTCTTAAGCTTTTATTATGTTCTCAGCCTGTGTGCATACAAAGCAACACAATCCCTCACTTTTAACATTTAAAAACTACAAACAGTTCATTATTATGACCCCTGCACACAAAGCAACTCAATCAACGTGATATTTGGCCGGAACGTAGATGTGTCCGACCTACACTGCGCCAACCAACAGCTTTATGATAGCCCCCACATTTGAGGAGGGGACTCCATCTAAAAAGGGGTATCTGGACACACAAAAATGCTTATAACTCAAAAACTATTCAATATAGGAGCTTCAGATTTTTATTTTTTTGGTCTTGTTTAGCTTAGATGAAGGGCTGATCCATCAAACCCACCAATGAGAACCACCCACCCCCTCCGGACCCCCTCTAAAAACAACAAATCTGTTCTGGTGAGTTCTGGTGCGTCGGTGCTTTGCGTATGTGCGGCAGTCATGTATGCTACCACTATACTGTATCGTGATTCACACATTCTTGCTTTTTGTTTGCCTGCTTACACAACACACCAAATAAATTACATTAAATTGTGTTTTAAAAGAAAGCATGAGGATAAATTAACTACTAAAATGCTGATGGTGAAGATATGTTACCTTGTTTTTTGTTTCTTAAAGCAGCTTGAGTATTATTGTTTAGTATATTAAATAACAAGTTGGATTTTTCCCCCACAATGTTCTTGTATAAAACTTACAAAGGAGGCTTTAATTCCAGTGTTAAGGTTCAGTGCGAAAGTCAAAATGTTCCACTGAGATAATTAGCTTTCAGATTCATTGTCTGACCTGCAGGAGTCTTAATGTGTCTGCTCTGGTGCATTTGTGCATGTCCACAAGGGTGCATGTGGAAAAAAAAAAAAAAACGAGTTCATTTCTAAGCTGCTGTAGGAGGAGGAGACCTGATAAAATAATGTGTCTCAACAGGAGAAGCCTCTCTGTGTGGATACATGACTCAGTACTCTGACAGTTTAATGTTTGTGTGCAAATGTTACCTGCCACGAGATGAAATATTATAATTAAACCATATTTAACAGTGATGAAGTGCATAATCTTACATTGTACAAATTAGAGTCCTGCCTTATATTTTTAAATTAAAACAGGTCATTGCTTCTTACTGTTATACTGAATATAAAAACACATTATAGCCCAGTGTGGTACCTGGTACTTACAGAGTACATATGGGGTTTTATATTAAAAGTACCAGGTATGGGGACCACTTATTGCACTGTACTTACATGGTTTATATGTGATACCTAGAAGGTACAAGATACATACCTTGTAAGTATTATTAAGTACTAGGGGTGTAACAAAACATTGATCTACATGAATATATGGATAAAATGATTAATGGTTCAATAACATCAAGGCAAAACAAAACATTGATCCATATCTTGTCATCATACGCCCAATGATTGTGTTAGATGTCAAACAAAATTGCATCATATCAATCACAGGCTTCTGGTTTGAATTTATTTAAAACTGTATCATGACAGACTTTGTGATATCAATAAGCATCAGTTTTTCATGGAAACAATTCAATATGTTATTGTATTGTGATAAAGTTGATCATTTACATCCCTGCGCACAGGGTTTAATGGATTCACTGTTTTGTTTGTTTGTTTTATTTTTACTAAAAATCTGTTAATTTTACCAGATTGAATCAATGGTTTGACTAATTTCCCCTCATTAACAAGAAAGTAAAATGTTTTAAATAAAAACTCATAGTGTTCAGAGCTCTGACACAAAGTCAGCATTTCTCACACATTTTCAGAAATACATCAGTTTTGTAAAGGCACTAAACTGATGAACATTTTACAACATAGCTCTTTTAGAAACAACAAAGTTCAACATATCATCCTGCTTTGATTTCAGCTTCATATATTTAAAAGTGAGCTTCTTAGCTAAATGCATTCACAAAATCTTGCATTTGTTTTCATCCTCAAGCAGTGATGGAGACTTGAAGGCCACAGAACCCTTTATTTGAACTAGTTAGCGTGGCAGTTTGCTCACACCTCCATGCGAATGAACTTTGTGGACCTAAATGCCATTTTGCAGCTGTTGTAGTAGTTTGTTGCCGCTAAGACGGTCACACAAAATAAAACGGGCAATTTTGTTGCAGTTTGGGGTGTTCGTGCTTGCTTTAAGAGGGGAAAGTGAGGGAATTTGCGGCCTCCTGGGAGAAAAACGGGTTCAAGTAAAAACATACTGTTTTGTGTGTCTGCAAAGGGCTCGGCAGGAGCAGAGACAACAAGTCCCTGAGGAATTTCAGGTCTCTAATGAAGAAACGCTGAAACATGGTGATGCCGGTCCTGTGTTGAAGACTTCTTTAGCAGAAACATGCGTTCAGGTTTAGCTTGGCGCAGAGATGAATACAGCATTTTTATTTATTGCTTGTTTTCAGTTTGTGCACAAAGCCAGACCAGCTGTTTCTTTTTGATTTTGTTCTTTGAGCCAGTTTAATTGGTTAGTGTCTTTATTGTCATAATTATGGACAGATCTAATATACTCTGTAACAATCTGCAAAATATTTCCCTTGTTGCAAAAGCTAAAAATAGCATTTCTAAGATTGATTTGAACTGATTTAGAAAATTCATTAAAAAAATAAGAGTTAAAGAATTTGCAAATGTGTACATTTCATTATTCATATCTAGTGAACAACTAGGGAGACATTACCTCCAAATCAGAGCTGTGTAATAAGATTATGGCTTCTACTTCCTGTTGAGGAAGTTAAAACAGTATTACATATTTATGCTACTCGTGAAATCAGGAGTGCTGCCACTGAGCTGTCCTACTGGAGTGAAATCCAATTTGAGGCAGGGAGAGAGGTGAAGGAAAGCCTGCAAATGAAAAGGGTTTTCTCCTGAAGGCTTTTGAGGTGTTTCTGTGTGGTGCTTTGTATTGTGCTCTAGTGTTTCCTGCTGATTCTAAAGGCTCTGTTTATACATATCCAAAGGACTACAGGCTATCAGACAAAATGCCTCTGGGACCATCAAACAGCAACCCCCACCTGACCATACTCCATTTTATTCTCATGACCCGCTCGGTTTTCTATTTTATGCTTAACAAATTCAGCTAGAATTCATTCTCTTTCCCTTTGTTTTCCATGTTTCTTCTAGTATCTGTGAACCTACTGGCCTCACTTTTTCTCCCTAAAAGAAGGATGTGACCACTTTCCATTGAATTTTTCATGAATAAGTTTAAGTCCTCATGTCCACCCAGGTAACAGTCTGTGAAGTTTATGGCAAAGTTCCTATAGCTCCCGGTTCTATAGCTCCAAGCTTCGAGCCCCATGGGGTGTTGCAAGCCTCAAATCAATACCAGACAGGGTCCTGGTCCTGGTGCCACAGCGTGCCTTCAGGCTCTGCCTCGGTTCAGCTTCAAAGTCAAACTTCAGGAAGGTTAGCTGTTATCCGGACTATGACTCTGAGGGCTGCGTGAGATATGGCCACTGCAACAAAAATAAGCAATGCCATCTTTTAAAAGAATTCTATATATGTGGAAGAAAAATTTAGGCACAACAGCAGAGCTGATGCTCAAGTTGGAGGAAACGAGTTAAAAAATAAAATAATTCTAACTTTTTAAAGCATGATAGTTGTCTAAAATAGCTTGTCTGGGAGAGTGCGTTCAGGGTGAGGTACTGTCTAAACTGTGTCAGAGTGACACAACCTGCTCATGTCTTTAATCAGTAATGACCCCCCATCCCTACCCCCACCCTCAACTCACACAGAACCATTATTATTATTATAATTATTATTATTATTATTATTATTATTATTATGGTGTCTCTATTGTTGCCTTTACTTTCTAAATGTGCCAACTTTCCATGTAGGATCATGTAAAAAGGATTTTTTACTTTAAATCCTGTTATATATTTTTCCTACACTTTAACAAATTAATAAGTGATGTTTGAATTGTTTTTTTGTTCCCTTCTGCAGGGTTTGCCACAGCAAGGAAACTCACATGAAAGATTTATCAATTGTTCTACTCCGAATGCCCTTCCTGACGCAACCTGGGCCTGAACCCCGCAGCCTCAGGATTCCAAGGCCGTGGCACTGACCACCAATCCTGCAGCCTTTTCTGGCTGAAATTATTGTAGATAAATAATTCACCAACTCTTCAGAAATGCCTCTGCACCTTCCTTTCCGACCTCATTAATCAGTGTGTTTTTCTGACACCATTAGATTTGATTCATACAAAAACACATTGTTAAAAAAAAGAAAAGGCAGAAAGTTGAATTATGCTGTGAGCAGAACCAGGACAACTTCTCTTAATATAATGCAATAAATTTTCTCAGCCAGATTTTTCAAAGAGATACTGTAGTTTTCCCCAAGATCAAAGCCAGATCAAAAAGAATACATGCATAATTTGAAATTATGTATTAGCAAGCTGCTCTCCTCTCAGCACAGAGTTGTTTACTTGCTGAATTTGTGAATCAGCATTTCAGCACTTGACCTAGATTGCACCAAACCCAAGAAGCAAAAGGGTGGAGAGCGCTGATGACCAAATGTGCTCTTAAAAATCTCAGTGGAGAGTCGGGACCAACAGCAACTTTACATGCTGAGGCAGTTGTTTCAGACATAATCACACCAAGCTGCTTTTAGCTTATCAATTAAGAAGGATTTTATTTTTGCACAATAAAATAAAATATGTTCAAGTTTACTTCAAAGTCTTTAACATTCTGCCAGATTAGACGTAAAGCTTCTGCAGACTGAGGTTCTCTGTGCAGAAGCTTTAGTTAGTTTTTTTTATCTTGTTGTGACTGCACACTTTGATTTACTCCAAAAGTTGAACATTTAGCTGAGATCCAACTTATTTACAACATGAAATGTCATTTTTTAAATTATGAGCCCTGTTTTTTTTGGCACAAAAGCTTTGACTAAACTCCCTACCTCTGCTGCTGAAAAGCTACTCATGACTGCAACGCTTTCCTTCCATCACAACTGCATTTTACAAGAAACGGGGCTTTGGACTCTTGCCCGAAAAGTTCAGATTTTGATTCATCAGATCAGAAAATCGTTTTCCTCAGGCTCCCAGAGACCTTCAAACAGGTTTTGGCAAACACCAAGCCAGCTGTCATTTGTCTTTTACTCTGTGATTTCCATCAAGCTGCTCTACCATGAAAGGCTGACTGATGGTTCCTGCAGTGATGGTTGTCCTTTTGACAAGTTCTTCACTGATTACTTTTAAAGGTCTGTTAGAAAGACTTTAAGGGCATTAAGTAGCTCCATGTCCAAAGAGAGGGAAAAAACTAATGCCAGTTTTGAAGATTTAAAGTCACATTCTGATACAACACTGAGAAGACTAAAGGCTTGGTTGTGATTAAGTTGTGCACGGTGCAAGGCAATAATTCACAATTAGGTTTCCTGGTATATTAACATGATTGCTCACAGATGTTTCCCCCAGTAGGGATGCATTACTGTGACACTTTGACTGTCAGCAGGTATGATGACAGAGAATTATTATAGGTTCTGTCTCTGCGCAATCGACGAACAGAAGGGCTCAATATGTACTGCGAGAGGAGAGGATTCCACCACGATCAAAACCGCCAGATGGGCTCGGAAATGGCTCGGAAAACAACTGTCACTCAGCGTAGTTCCGGACCACATCCAAAAAAGCGTAACCTGAAACGAGATTACGCAAAGAAAAAAAAAAAAAACAATTCCATGGAGATCTATAAGAACAAAACAAAACAGCGGACATGTGTTCTGTTGTCAGATGAGTTCATTTTTCAGCTTGTTTTGGGGGGAAAAATAAACATCTGGTTGAATCTTTGAGCCAAATATGAGAAAGACCATCAGATAAAGGTGCACAGGCCAATTGCTTTGATGCATTTGATGATAGAGGAGTCAATGACTAGTTTGTAATTGGGTACTTTGAAATCTTAGAGGAACAAATGCTTTCTCCACAGTGTTTTTTTTTCTTCTTTTTTTTAGCAGGAAAATACCAGACGTCATTCTGCACAACGTCTCAGATGTGTTTGCCAAACTGACCTACCTGCTGTACAGATCTGTCTGTTGTAAAATATGCAAAATGCTGCACTGCACAGATGAGATTCAGACAGGGTTAACAATCTGTTAAGTGAATACTATTTTGTATTTTGCAAATAGGCAAAAATGTGTATTGTTGGTTTGTATTAAGATAACGGTAAACAACAATTTGTGACCACATCCTTTACTGAGGCATAAATTGACAAAAGTTTCAAGAAATTGCATCTTATTTTAACCTAATTTGCTATTTTTGTGCAAATAAACCATGTTAAGTTTACAAGTCAGGCTGTTGACAATTATTTTACTTTATGGATATCTAACATTCTGGGTTGTGACAAACATGCCGCTTTTGCAACTTTTTTGAGGGTACTGCTCAGAAAATCGCACATTTGTTCATATTTTATGACTTTTAAAATAGTTGATAATTGAAAACACAAGTTTTATTTATTTTTTATGAGTATCAGAAATAAAAACATGATGCAGATTTAAGCTGGGGATGCATTTTTAAGAATATTTTTTTCTGGAAATTGGAGTTTGTATTATAAACAAACATGATTAGGATTAAAACACAGATCGTTGCACTGTGGGCAGAGGAACTATTAAAAAAACTGATTACTACAAAACACACAATGACTCAAACATATTAATAATAAAATATAAGGAATAAACAAGCACACAACTGATTTATTTATTAGCGTTTTACCATCCAGATCAAATGTCAAGAAAACTTTCCTTTTAACCTTCATTCTGCTTTCTTTTCCTCTTTCGTCTCCTTTCATCCATCCATTCATTCTGCTACCCCAGGAGCCACTGATATCATGTCATATCTTCATTTCTTACTTGTTTCCAAGCAGACGAACAGTAATTCATTTATTATACTCCACTACATTCCAGTAACAGCGTTGAGCATCATAATGAAGTGAGCTGGAATCGAGCCAAGGGCTTTTTTTTTTCAATCATATTCAGCTACAAGGGACAACTGTTACACACACTTACCAAGCAACACTGCTTGCAAAGACATCGGTTATAAGGTGCTGAAGACTGGATTGTCTGCTGAAATACATCAAAGGCATATTTGCTGGAGATTGTAAAACATCCAGTCTCATCAGCGGAGATGTCTGAGGATGTTCACTTGTCAAATGCTAAGCTGCGGGATGTCGTCCGTCATTCAAGATTAACGTTGCAATCCATTATTTAGGCAGCTGATGAGAAAATTCAAAACTCTCCAGTCAGCGGTGACCTTATTCTCACGTCTACTGCTGCTTTCTTTTGGGTGTGAGCAGGAAAAACCTCTTCATGCTCTTATGCACCAGTGGAAATCTACTGAACGTTTAAAAAAAATATGTAAAAACTTTATCTGCTTTGACTTCTTGTTTGCAATTGACCAGAAAAGGTGAAAAACACAGACTGGATGAGTAAAGTGTTCAAGTTTCAGGGTTGCTTAGAGGAGAAAAAACAGCTGAGGAGTGTCAGTCTATTTTTGTTTTGTGCTCTAAAAAGTCCCTCAGAGGTGTAATCAGGATGAGGTGTCAGCGAATGTCAGAATACACGAAACACCAGGCACTTCCTTATTTAGCTGCACCCAAAATTAGAAAACCAAGTGACAATTTTGTACTAAAGTTCAACAATAGGTAATATGGAAAAGTCTCCATTATCTGAATATTTTTAATGACCTCATAAGGCAGACAAAAATCTAATTTTCTTTAACCAGTGCAGATTTTTTGCATTATTACATACAGACTGCTCTGTTTTCCTGCAGCCGTGCAACATATGGAACATATTTACAGCTTCATCCTGTCATGTAGCTGAATCACAGCAATTATAGGATGAAATCATTATGTTTGTTAGATCATTAGTCACACAGAATCTCTAAAAACAAACTTTTTAAAAGTCTGGAAAAGATTCAAATCGTTACTCTGTATGAAAGGTGAGTTCCGTGCTAATTAAACAAAGGGTTATTTATTCAGAGAAGCAAAAGCCCTTTTCCCCTATAGAAAATTGTAATGTGGGTTATTGTAAATAAACTTGTTCTGAGATACAGTTGACCTAAATAATGCAGAAGTTTGACAAATAGATGATGGATGAATCTGAACGAAACAAAGTAATCGGATGGATATTTGCACTAACAAACTTATTGAGATTTTTTTATTGTTCATTAACCATTGAGTCAGCTCCGTTTGTTAGATAAAATATCATATACCGCTGGTTAGATTTTAATGAAACACTAACTAAATATTTGTTTTGATTTGCTGATTGTTGCTTGCCAAGGAAAACTAAAAGTGGAAAACAATGTTTGTCTGAACAGCTGTTCGAGTTAAAATGGATACCGCAGCATGCCACTAGGAAACACTAAAATGTTTATAGAAAACAGCCAATTTTACAGATATTGAGGAGGAAATGCTGAGGTAGTAGCTGAGCATCATTCCAAACACTTTATTTTGTGCATTACTTTTGCTTATTTTGTATAGGCAATAACGTGACGCTAAGAAAACAAAACAAGTAAATAAAGTAAGCAAAACGTGCTAATAAGATTTGCACTTTGTCCTGGAGGGAAGTCACACAGTAGTCAGGACCCAAGTCTTCTTCTCTGTGGTCCACATGCTGCCTTTTATCTCCAGACTTCCGCCCCTTTTTGGACCGGGGGGGGGGGGGGGGGGGGGGGGGGGGGGGGGGGGGGG
>JAUBOC010000160.1:8592672-8607784 GCA_032275365.1 Anablepsoides cearensis | reverse complement strand
CACTCTTTTAGCAATTTATACACCAGCTTATAGTTCAGCTTATTAAGGATATATGTGACTCACATATTACTTATTCCTTCTGTAATTTTTATTATTTTATTTGCAATCATTTTCCTCATAAAAAATACACCAAAATCAATGTATTCAAAACCATTTTTTGCTTTAAAATTAGCTTTTGCAAATTTGATTTTGCAAATTTGCTTCTTTAGCTTTCGTCTTTCAGCATTTTGCTTTTTCTAGTTTTTAGCTAATGCTAATTTATTTTGTTTTAGTAACTCAGTTTCATCTTATTTAACAAACTTCAATCAGCATTAATGTTCTCTACTTTTAGTTTCCAAGCTGCATATTTTTCTAACTGTTACATGAATATACTTAAAGTCCTTGTCAGAAAACAAACAAAGAAAAAAACAAAAACAAATATAAAATCAAATAAAAATCAAATAATGCATTGGCTTAACAATATATGCACTGTTTGTCAAAAAGCTGCAACAGTCAGCATGATTCCCATCTAATTTTCAGCATTTTCTTCCCCCCGTAATTCCTACCAACCTGATGCATCAGTTATGTGTCATCATTCCTCTCTGGTTGGAAACATACTGGTCATTTTAGCGGCGACCTTAGGGCAGCGTCGGCAGTCTGTGGAGACCTGATATTACACAAGCAATTGTTCCCTACATCTCCCAGGCAGATACTGATATATTTGCCCCTCTGTGATAATAGGATCCATATTTCCTCATGCTGACATGGTCACATGCTAAATCTGTCGGCAGCTGGAACTCTTCCAGCAGAGTAGAATGGATGTATTATAAAAAATATATATATATTTTTAATAATAAAAATAACAATTGTAATAATATTAATGATAATAATAATTTAATTAAGGGTTATAGTCTTTTTAGAGAGTATTTTGAGGAGAGAGAGAGCTTGCTTTTATTGTGTATTTGAGATGCTGTTTCTCAACAGTGCCAGAATATCCTGTTAGCTTCCTCTGCTTTGATCCAACTCGCAGCGTAAATATGTGGCCTGGTTAACTTCTTTGGGCAATTTTTCAGAATTTCACTTGTCAGATGGTGAGCTGCGAGAGATTTTCCTCATGTGTTAAACATTTTCAAAGGTCATTCCTGCAAAGAAAGAGCTCATATTAAAATTTTCATCCTCGGCTTGTTATAGATTCACTTTGTAAGCATGTGGCGTCTGGTGACAGACTTATGATTCTAGTGTAGGATTGCTTTTCCAATCAGCCTTGATGTCTGCTCTTGTAATTCTTTTTTTTTTGTCTGCCCCTTCCCCACCCCACCCTCGCAGATTCTGAAGTTAAGCTATAACAAGCTGAGAGACATCTCTTCATCTCTGACCTTCTCTGGCCTGACATCGCTGCTGCGCCTTTACTTGGATCACAACCTCCTCCAGCACATCCACCCCAGGGCTCTGCTCCAGCTGCCTAGCCTCAGGCTGCTCCGTCTGCAGGGGAACAGGCTGCATCAGCTGCACCCTCATGCCTTGTGTACCCTTTCCCTCCTCAATATGTATTACTTTTCTACACTAAGGTGAGCATTTTACAACTAATGCACAAAGGTTGTGCTTGAATCAGACAGGACAACAAAGTGAACTGGAAGACCACTAAAGTAATCATATCTGTAGTTTATTAAAAAAGGCACAGTTAAATTTTGAAATAAACCAAATGTAACATTGCTAAATTTATCATAGAATATTGACAATAGTAACATTTCCATTACTGTATTATTGTGTATAAATAAAACTCTTTACATCTTTATTTTCTTACACAGAACATAAAATAAGCACATCTAAACAGGAAAACAAGAATGAAAGCTGAAATAAATGATACACAGTGTCATACTTCCAAATAAATCAGTCTGTTTTTTGGCTTCTTTATATAAGGGTTACATTTGCTCTGCCTTTTTTCTCCTGCAGACACCTAGATTTGTCCAACAACAGCCTAACTGCTCTGCACAAAGAAAGTGTAGCAACAGCACCTCTGCTGGAGAGTCTTGTCCTGCATGCTAATCCCTGGAGCTGTGACTGTAGGATGAACTGGCTTCTCAGCTGGAGTCTGGCTCACCCAGGTGACTCTCTCATCTAAAAGTTATACTTTATTGCCTCATAATTATATCCTATCTAATTGCTTTACGATAGACCCCTGGCTTCTTAAGCTTGACAGACACACGACAAACTGTAGATTAGGAAAGTGAAAGGAAAGACGGAAAATTAATTTCCAATGAGCTAAAAATGTGTGAAATTTGAATATGTGTTATTCAGATGCCCTTGACCTTAATTTTCTGTCTTCTTTCTTGTCACACATTCTCCATCGTTTCCCCGATTATCTTATTTTTTTCCGCTCTGTCTTGTAGCCTTCATTGAGATGTGAAGGAAAAGCTGAAGCGTGAAATGTGTCTCGTTGATATGCCAGGCTTAACCTGCCATGACTAATCCGTGATGACAGCGCTGATGTGTGGCAGTTGATATATAGGCTGATGATTGTGGTGCGATAATGACGTGATAAATACTTTTGATTTATGAGACAAAATAACCATAACTAATTATTTAGAAACATAAAAGGTAATGAATGCTTAAAATGAACTGGTATGACTAATAAATGACTCTAATGTCCACTAAAATGAGCAATAGCTGAAATGTGCACTCTAATGTGTTTCTGTTTGAGTGACTTCCTGATGTGTGATTGTAATTTCCCTTTTCTATTTCTACATTTAGGCTTAATGAAATGTCCCAGTGGTCCTCAGTGTCCAGTCTGTGCATCCCCCACTTCACTTCAAGGTCAAGGCCTGCTTGACCAGACAGCACTAATCTGTTCTTCGCCAATCATCCGCTCACCAGGAAAAGAGACACTTTTGGACACTGACCTCAGTGAAATCCAATCTAGTGAAGCCTTCAAAGAGCCTTTAGGCAGTGTCTCACTGGGTCTATCTGACCAGCAAGGGAACAGCATTGATCTGAGTTGTAATATTACTCACTCTACTGACTCGCAGGATATTGCTCCTCCACCAGATCTATCATGGACCTCCTCTTCACCTCTTCACCTCGCTGTATCTCTCTCTCTGGAGTGCCCTACTGGGGAACTGAGCTATGAAAAACTTTGGAGGATTCTGGCCTACTACAGCGAGACTGCAGCTAAACTTGAGAGGGACATCATGCTCAGCAAAGCCCCAGCTTTAGCCTACCGCTACAAGCAGGCACCAGAGGCAGGTGGATATTTTCACACTGGACTCAAAGCTTCCGTTAAAGCCAGACCACAGTGGTTACTGCAGCCAGCAATTAGCATACAGCTGAACAGAGCCCAGTCTAATGGACACAGAGTTCAGCTTACATACTCAACAAGAGTTTCTCCTCATCCTGACCCCCCTTCTCAACTCTCTACATCTTTTGTTTCCCACCAATGGGTGATGATTTCAACTACTACCACAGCATTAGCTGCAGTAGCAGGCAAAAAGGTGGAGCTATCCTGCCCCTTTCTCAGTTCTGGTAGGCACAATGTTTCATGGATTCTCCCAGGTGGATCTATACTCAACTACCCCTTCAGCAGTTTAGACGGAAGACTTCAGGTTTCAGCCTCAGGTTTACTTATAAGAAAAGTACAGCTCTCTGATGCTGGGATTTATTACTGTGTTGTCAAAGCTGGAAGGGACGTGGATAGTCTTTCTCTACGGCTGGTGGTGGAAGAGTCTTCAGCTCCGTATTCAGCGGAATTAAGTGGACCTCCTGTTACTGGAGCAGTTGGGGAACCTGTCAGTCTATCCTGCAGGATATCTGGCTCACCAGAACCTTCCAGGAGTTGGGTTTTGCCTGATGGAAATGTGGTACGACAAGGATTAGCTGTGTCAGGTGGACTCACAATGCATTCAAACGGTAGTCTCTCATTACACAAACCATCTCTGAGAGATACTGGATATTACCGCTGCATTGCAGTCAACCAGTACGGCAGTGATTCTCTGGCCATGCAGCTAATACTAAATTCACAACATATCTCGCCACTTGAGACTTCATTTCCAAGAGGACCGCAGTCAGCCTCTGGCAGGTCAACCAAGATACGAGCCTCCTTATTCCACCAGGTTAATGAAGGGTCAGGGGGTGAAGAGGAACAAGAGAAAACTCCTACTAGCAATAGGAGACAGACAATATTGCGCCCGAGCCGACGACATCCATCTGGAAAGCTTCAAAGATTTGGTCGAGTGAAAGAAGAGCCCCCAAGAAGTGTTGGAGGGCCCATTTTACCCACCGAGGAGAGGAGAAGCCACCATCAGAACAGACATAGAATTACTATAAACAAACTTAGAATGGACCCAAAGTCATGGGCTGACATCTTGGCAAAGATTCGTCAAAAGGCTGCTAACGCCACTAACAAGCAACCCATTTTAAGTGTAAACACGACAGTCGAATCTGTCCAAGAAGACAAAGATAACGACACAAGAGGACAAGTAGATGGCAATAACACAAATAAAGGCAGAGCTCAAGAAACAGAAGCAGAATCTGAAGAGTCTTCAGCTGATGACACTATTCTGAGAGAGAATCAGCCGCAGCCCATTCAGCCTGCTCACACAGATACACAAGCAATAGCAAGAAACAAAATCAATGCAGAGATAGAAAGTGGGGCACAGACAACAGAAAAATATATAGATTCAGAAGTTGAGACAGAGGCAAACGTACAGACAGAAAAAGCAAGTCTACATACACAAACAACAGCAATCTCTGTGACACAGAAAGAGTTAGTCACCTCTAATCCAACATCAGCAACAAATGAAATTGTCCTAGAATCAAATGAGGTGCATGGGCCAGGATTAAACTCCAACCCAGCAAAGACCAGGGTCCACAATGCTCATCGGGGACTCTTACCTAATTCTGTTCCTAACTCCCGGCCTCAAAGTCCCTGGAACTCACGCAGAAAGATTGGACAAAGAAGACGAATTAAGAGGCCCAGGATTCGACCTATGGCCTCTCCTCCATTGCTGTCTGACCCCGTGACACCTAATTTAACCACAGATAAAACCACTCTACTGCCAGCAGTGCCAACGGCCTCACATCGAGCCATTAAATTGACAGCTGGTGACCACATTAAGACCACCTCAAACGGTGTGTCTCTGAATCCTCTGCCTACGCCTTTTTCAGACACTAGTATTTCCACTTCCAGCTTCATATCACCCTCACTCACTTCTTCCTCTGCCCACACAGACACAAACACAGACTTTCTGACTCATTCAGCCAAGATACCACAGACTCAAGATTTTCCTTTTAACAGCACTCCAGCACCTACTCAACCTAATAATGTGATTTTAGCAACACATGTGCCCAGCACACTTAATAGGACATTTACACAGGGTATACAGACTCACACAGCAACACAAACAAACACAGACAAACACACTGAAAGACCCCCGAGCAGTGAAGAGCTAGAGAGCAATGTATTGGACGAGACCCACTTTTCAAATGCTCACTCTTTCACTCCTTCCTTTGTCCCCGGTGCATCTTCAGTTACCACTCCTGCTGCAGAAATCATAACAACTCCTCCAGCTATTCCCAAGAGAGCTGGTTATGTTGGCAGCACTGAAAGTGCATCAACCTTTATGACAGGTGAAGAGACACTTCCAACAACAACCACCACAACAACAATAAGTCCCACCACATCTCCTTTAACCACCATTATCATTCCAATATCCGGCACTACTAGTACTAAATCTACTTCTTCCTCTGCTACTTCTTCCACTGGGACCTCTACAGTGAGCCCAATTATCTACACCACTTTTACTACAATTCTTAGCACTAGTGCTAGTAGTACTACAGTGTCTATGAATGATATTTCTAGAACGTCCAACCCCTCTACTGGAAGTACTACAGTCATAATTCCCACTACTACAGAAATTATTTCAACCGAAACTCCTCCAGTTACCACAGGTGAAATAGCAGCTGATACTATTTTAAGTGTGACAACAGAGGGATCAACAAGTACCAAAGCACCATTACAAAAGACACCAATCACTGATCAAGCTGACCCTCAAGTAAAGCTTTTTCCTGATACGCCAAACCTTAACCGGACTCCAACCGGCTGGAAGAACCATGGAGCTAATTTTATTCCAGATTCACACAGCAATAGGTTTCAGAGGCCTCCTTCATCGTCACTCCCTGCTGCTCCAGCTGTGAGTACAACCATTTAAAATATTTATTTATTTCATTTTCAGTTTTTAACTGTATCAGTGGCTCTTAAAGTGTGCACATAATGTATATCATTAGTTTTTTATTTGTTAATTTATGAGCAAATGTAATTTTCCACGTTTTTATAATTGCAGTAAAGTGTGTGTGTGTGTGTACTTTTTTTAGGTTCATGTCATATTCTAATGATATTCTCGCATCAAAACATACTCAGAGTTTTGCTTTGACTCATTCATGCATGTTTGATAAATCCTTGAATTTCCTGTGGTAGCCATTTGGAGCTGCATAAATACTTGCTGGTACAAAGCACCACATGTTTTACCAGCTTCTCTCCTTGCTGGAGCTCAGTCTGAGCTTCCACCCTATAGTACCCCTCCCCCAAAGCACTATTTAAAAATGTGCTGAAGTGGGAGTGTCCAAAATGGTAGGAGGTTTTTAAAAAGATAGATACCAATTTTAAGGCATTTAGCTATGACAGAAAGTCAAATGTATTTTTGGTATATAAAGCATTTTCATCACTGAAGGTAACATAGTGACTTGATTGTGGTATAGAATTGAAGTATGTGCCTGGAAAATACATGATTACCCCCCACCCCCACCCCAACGTTAAGTTCACTTTTAATTGAATTCTGCAACACAAACAAAACAACGTGTAGCACGCTCATATTTAAAAACATCAAAGGCATAAGCTTTGCTGAAAAATGCACAACTAATCTGAAAACTCTGATTTGTGTCTACATGACCTGCTGTTGTACTTTCGATGTTTATGACCGTCCTCCAATTTGATTAATTCTCAGATCTTTGTCAGAGATTTAGAGAAAAGATGAAAAACACATTTTGAACTACACACAGTATGTTTCAAGAGCCTAATTTCAGAGGGATTTAAAATAATCAAACCTCAGTTCATTTCCAGAAGTCTGCCGGCCGGCCTCTGTAGACCAAATCCCAGGCTCTGCCATCAGTGAGGCATTCTAAGATCCCATGAAGACAGCACAGAGTTTATTGAATGCTAAGTTGATTATGTCCACATAATGCCTTAATTAATTTCTTTAAAAGATCAGTAACATATAAATTAAATAAAATTGCTTTGAATCATGGATTAAATAAATTAATTAAAGTTATTTATTTTGAAATGTTCTTTTTTTGCCTGTATTCTGATTTGTAATGTGAAAAGACACGAACGCATGAGCATCATTTTGGATCCACTCAAGTTTAGAATTAATTCACTTCTAGTTACATTTGTTACGTCTTCAAGCCATTGTGCAGCCTTACAACCACAATGTGCTTCGGACTCCTCTGCACCAGACTAAAGCTTTCTGGGTTCAGCTCTGGTTCTCCCTTATTGGAAATCTGAAATGAAGGCTAATAGTGTTTGATTACTATTCTGTGACTGACACATATTTACAGCTTTACAGCCCTGCTTACAGACTCCTGTACAATAATATTATTTAAGATATCTTCTCAATCTTTTTATACAGGCTCCAGCTCTAAGATCCAGACCACGGATTGCAGATCCACATGTCAGGACAGTATCTTTGCCAGCAAACAGAACTGCCTGGCTGACCTGTGAAGCTGAAGGAGACCCAAAACCCTCCATCACCTGGACCAAGACTGCCACAAGTATGCATCAAATAGAGTCTAGTCAAGAATGAGACACATTTAAACCAAAGACATTTCACTTCCATCAAATTGCTCCAACTTTAAATTAAATATATTCTGTATTTATTCATGTGTAATACTAGAAATTTAACCCTAAAAATCATCAATAAATTGTGTGTGGGGTGGGGGTGGGTGGGGGGGTAGTATTATACACAGCTTGTTGATGATTACCATTTTAATGCTTTTTAAGCTCAAAAAATGCTGATCGTATTATACATGAATAAATACGATAAATACGGTAAATACAGTCACATAGAATCAATATTATGTTGCATTGAAATCATCTAAATCTACAGCAAACTCCTACAGGTTTTAATTAAAATGCTTTGGATAATAACCAAATGAAGGAAAATAAATGATACTTCAGTGTTGATACTTGAAACACATTTTTTTTAAAGTTTGGATTAAAGTTTTAAAGTCACCATTTGTGGAAAAAAATAAAGCTGGCTTCCATGTTTTATAGCTAAATAAATATGAACACATCTCACTGTGATATACTGTATATATAAAAAAAACAAACATTACCACCAAACATCCCACACTGACATGTACATAATAGGCTTTTTTCTGTCTTCTCACGCTGGAAAAACATTGCAGAGAAGTAATGAAACATTTTGTGCATCGCTTCATTGGCTTTACTTCAAGCTGTGCCATTCAACATGGCCCTGATTTTCATTTTTTTTTCTTTTTTTTCACGCTCTAACTTTTTTATCCAATATTGTCTTCTACCTCCTAACTCTCTCTACTTATTACTGTTTTTCTCTTTTCGTCTCCCTCCATGCTTTTCTCTCAGGAGCAGTGATGTCAATCCACTCCAGGGCTCAGCGTTTTGAGGTCTTGCCAAACGGCACCCTTGTTATCCAGAATGTTCAGCTGCAGGACAGGGGCACATATATTTGCAGTGCGACCAGCTTCCTGGGTCGTGACAGGTGAGAATATTGATGTTTGAAATGCATATTAATGCACAAGTCAGTTACAATGACCTTGGGTCGCAGTGTAATCAGTTTTAATGACTTTGGGCCACAGAAAGCTCAGCTATTGTACAACCTTTGATTAGGCATCTTATTATTGCACACTGCTGAAAGGTGAAGGCGGACAATAATGTTTTGGACTGAGTGTGTCTGTGCTCCTGTGTCTGTCTATTACCAAAATATCTCATGAACCACTGAATACATTTTAATGAAACTTGCAAAAATAATAATATACTATGTGGATCTACAGCTGATTAACTTTTGGAGTCAACTAAATTCAAGAATGCTTCCACAGAGAACGGATCGGACACAAAAAGGCAATTTACAAATGTTGGTCAAAAAGCTGGCTTGGTAGGAGCCAAGAGTGAGACCAAATGAATATTTTGAGTGGTATTATGTTGTAAAAGATCTTTGTTTTAATTTGCCATTAATTATTTAGAGTCAGCTTTGTCTGTCTTCAAAATATGACCCACCACATGAACTGTCTTTCAATGAAGCTTTCAGTCAGTGGAGATACGTCTACATCTGATTACTGAGGTAACTTGATTCAAGTTGACTACCGTAGCTCATTGATGTCATTTAACACAAAATGGCCATAACTCAATCAATTTCAGATAATGAGGTACAATTTGATGTGGTAGTTGCTGAGAGCCATAACACAACACATGAATAAAGTGGAGCAATAGGTTGTTTTTCAAAATTTGACTGAAACGGCTGCATATTTGTCACTTTTCAACATAGAGATGAGATCAGCACTGACATGAAAAAGCAGTGTTAAATACATTCCTTATGGTAGGCCTTTAATTTCCACTGTTATGTCCAATTTATGTAAGGATAAATCCAAATATGTCTTTGTGAAAGCTGTATGTTTGTGTTCTGTATATATCTGAATTACAGCTTTGTGTAAAAAGCTTCAAATTGATGTATTTTATGTGTCGGTATTGAAAACGAGTTTGTTCAACGTATTCATGACAGGTTGCTCACTACCCTGGATGTCTGGACCCGCCCTCCTCGTATGCAGCTGGCAAGTTCCAGAGAAGTAACCATCCATCGGGGTGGAGACATTCACTTGGAATGCCAAGCAGATGGTGTTCCAACCCCGCTGCTCTCCTGGGTTCTGCCTGATCGTTCTACTCTAACCTCTGCCGTCACCTCCTCCAGTCGAATCAACGTGGATGCAAAGGGAACTCTCCATATCCCGGTGACTTTACCTAGTGATCGAGGAGTGTATCGCTGTGTGGCGTCCAACTCGGCTGGTGCAGCCAGTGCTTCAGTGCGTGTACACGTGTCCTCGTTGCCGCCAGTGATACAACAGCCCAAGGAGGAACACCTGCTCTTCTCCCCGGGGAGGCCTGTTTATGCACACTGCTCTGCCCGAGGAGCCCCACCACCAACTCTGCGTTGGCGGATCCCAGATGGGACCCTTGTTCGTCCATCCCAATTCCTTCACGGCAACCTCTTTGTCTTAACCAATGGGACGCTGCACATTCGCAAAGTCGGGCCAAAAGACGCGGGGAGTTATGAGTGCACAGCCAGTAATGCTGTGGGGACCTCTAAGAGAACAGTGAGGGTAAAAGTTGAAGAGTTAGCAAAACAAGAAGAAGCCAGAATTGAAGGCACGAGAGACAAAACAGCATCTAATTCATCTTCTTTCAACAAAGACAAAACACTGGTCATCCCCAGCCACCCCTCAGATCCATTCGACTCCAGGAAAACCTCCCCTGTATATCCCTCTGACAGATCTAGGAACTTGTCGATCAGCCCGAGCCCTTTTAACTCTTCCTCTAACTCACCTCCTAAAATCAATAAAACAGTAAAAGCTTACCCTTCACACTTTACCGACATCAAAAAAGCAAATCCCTCCTCTGTTTTCTCACAGTCCACTGTGCCAACATATAACAGTAAAGTCTTGCACAATATAAACAGTACAAGAGTTCTTTCGCTCCCAGCAGACAGAAAGGTCTCATCTGTTTTGCAGCCGGTGCCTATCTCCCCTTTCACTAAAGCCCATATTGTCTCAACATCACCCTCCACCTCTACTGTCAACTATGGGGGAGTTTTAAAGCTTTACTGCTCTGTAACTGGCAACCCCACCCCCAATATCATCTGGAGGACCCCAGGAAAGAAACTAGTAGACACACAATACAGGTACAGTGAATGACCGTGCATGTTGTACGTTTTTATTCTTATATCTTATAATGTCTCTGACAGTAACGATCATTAAATGACTTGTATGCACTTCTGTGTTCACATTTGATTTGAAGCTACGATCGGCGTCTGAAGGTGCACCCCAACGGCACCCTGTCGGTCCAAACAGTAACAGAGAAAGATGGTGGAGACTACCTGTGCATCGCACGCAACAAGGTCGCAGATGATTATCGACTTTTGCACGTGAATGTGGCGACCAGGCCTGCAAAGATCGAGCCAAATCAATCACTTAATCACATGGTGTCGTTTGGGAAATCACTGAAGGTAAACAGGAATAAAATAAAAAAAGTGTCTGCAGTTTTCTGTTTATTTTATTACGTACAAATAGTCACAATACTGAGCTTGAGCTGAGTTTACTAATAATATAAAATTTACTATCATTGTTAAAATAGAGATAATATTGACATGACTATATAAAACCACAGTTAGATAACCAATAAAAAATGTAGAAAGCCCTATAAGGGGTTTATGCAATCACTTTATCACTTATTTAATGTGGTTTAGTTGCTGTTTTTTTTTTAAGATAGTTTTTCCACTTGCAGATACTTAACATGAATCTGCTGACCTTTAAAAATGAATAAATATTTGAAATATTTTTATTTTATTTGTGTCATTAAGATATTTTTGGTATTTTTGAAGACTAATCTGAAGCTCTAACAATGTTTGAAGTCATCTTTTAATAAAATTTAAAAAATGCATCCAATTGCGCAGAAATAATCTGGCAGAGAAAGAGTTTTGTAATTGAAAACACAAAAGCAGACAGGTCATACAACGAGCTTTTATGAATCCTAAACAGCCACCTTATGGGAACAATAATGCACCAATCAATATTTAGGGCTCAATGAAAAATAATGTCATAAAGGTTGAATGCAAGAAATGAAATCCTATAATATTGTGGAAATGTGCTGCTCTTTATTTTTAATTCAATTTAAACATTTATGAGCTTCTGGTGGTGCCCTTTGAGTCCCACTAAATCGATAGTTGATTAGATGTGTTTTATATGCTGCTTTTTTTCACTTGTAATAAAATAGACACAATGGGCATGCAGGATAACTTAAAATAAAGAAAATTAATTTGTTTCAGGCAGATGAAGATAAAAAAAGAACACATTTAAATGCACCACTGATACTCTAATCCTCTGCAGATGGACTGCCAGGCATCTGGACTGCCTCCTCCAGCTGTGCGTTGGAGCCTACCAGATGGAACCATGGTTAGCAGTGTGGTAAACAATAGGAATCGACCACAGAAACTAACTGTGTTTGATAATGGGACATTACTGGTTCCAGTTGTGGGCGTGGGAGAAGAAGGCATTTATATATGTTATGCTGAAAACCAAGCAGGCCAAGACACCATGAAGGTAAATAGAGCAAATGTATTTTTATTATTTATTAAATAATATTTTTCTTTCTGTGGCTGCTTTTTTTAATTTAATAAAACAATAAAACACTGTTAATAAATGCAAATAAGACTGTCATGTTTTAGCAATGAATTCAAAGTGTTAGCATTTATTCAAATTTCTTTTATATATTTATTATCTTTAAGGTCAAAGTAAAGGCTGTGAAGACAGCTCCACCAACCTTTGCCGATGGCAAAAGCTACAGTTTCATCAAAGTACGCCAGGGAGAAACTGCCACAATTCCCTGCTGGGCCAGGGGAGATCCTGCACCAACGGTGTCGTGGTTTTCCCCAGCACGTCGTGTCATCCCACAGAGTTCAGGATTTGGCTATTATTCTGAGCGAATTGCTGTGGTTTCAGAGGGAACCCTGAAGGTACGTTCAGCCCAGAAGACTGACACAGGAAATTATACATGCCAAGCAAGGAACTCAGCTGGGGTGAGAAACTTTGTGGTTAGCCTGCAAGTTGAGCCCTCTACCCATGGAGCAAGTGAGCAAGTGTCAGGACAAAGTTGGAGTATTAACCGTGAACGTGAGCGCAGCCATGACTTTCCATCAGGAGACGTCACCGACAGCAAGGAAATCATCAAGCATGCATCTACTAGTGGAATCACAAGCAAGCCAGGTGGCAGTAATGGTAGAATTCAAAACGTGGTACAGAACACTGATGTAAATGTAATACTCAGTGGCTCTAATCCTGCCTTGAGAAGTTATCATCAAAATGGATTCAAGAGTTCTGTGGGAGGATTTACAACACATCTAGGTGATGGTGGGATCATCGCAGGGCCAAACAGAGCACAAAGTGTCGGCACTAAAGTAGATGCCAGTGAAACAAACAAGAACAAACCTAACATATTGAGTCAAAGCAATAGTTTACGTTACAGTCAAAACACATTCAAAGAGAACGGCGGTGACAGAGATCCTGGAGCAAACAATTATGAAATTACTGCAGGAAGAACCAAAAATGATGCTAACATCAACAGATACAACAGCAGATTGAGTCTTTCAAGAAGTGTTGAAAGCTTTAGCAGCAGTTTGTCAAATAGTGGAGCTGGTAGTACAGTTACAGGACATGGTTTTAGTGGGAATAGTAATTTAGGAGGGAACAGTGACAGTAGAAGAAACAGTGATGGTTTAAGTGGTAGTTCTGGCGCAGCTCAGGGTGTGGTAACAATAATTAAGCAGCGAGCAATTAAAGACCAGACAGTTCTTCTACCATGCCCATCCCAAGGGTTTCCTGCACCTCGTCTGTCCTGGCTTCTTCCTGGAAACGGCCTGCTGCCAGCGCCTTACTACGGCAGTCGACTCACTGTGCATCGAAACGGCTCTTTGGAGCTGCGGGGCCTGCGAGTGGGTGATGGCGGCACTTTTCTTTGCGTAGTGAAAAGCGAGAAAGGAGAAACGTTGATCCGGGTGGAGCTGGAGGTATCGGAGCCACAAGTGGATGCAAGGTCTCCACAAGAGGGAGTAGTGGAGACAAAATCACAAGCAGGTGATTTACTAAATCCACCTAAATCCTTAAGACCAGTGCCGCCTCTGCCGCACCTGCAGAAGAGCTTAAGTTTGTTTGAGTATCCTCGTCCAATAAACTCTTTACCATCCAGAGGCTTGATCTCTGAGCCCACAGTGAGAACCAGAACAGCCCCGCTAGTGAGCACCATTAATGGAGAAACCCTCAGACTGCCTTGTCCCACTGCTCAAACCCAGGTCTCGTTTTTATGGACAACACCCGGTGGCAAGGTTCTATCCAGGGGTGAAAATGGAGACTCGGGTCGTTTCGCAGTGCATGAAGACGGAACACTAATTATTAAAGACACCTCTGTGTTTGACAGAGGCACCTACACTTGCAAAGTCTCCAGTCAGGACTCCTCCTCGGTTTCTGTCCTCACAGTTCCGGTCATTGTCATTGCCTACCCTCCCCGCATCACAAAAGGCCCCTCTCCTGTGACCTACACCAGTCAAGGTGTTGCCGTGGAGCTGCCCTGCCTGACAATAGCAACACCACGGGCGACAGTAACCTGGGAAACACCGGACCTGGTACAGCTGAGGGTGATGGGTCAGCCTCGGATTTATGGCAACCGCTACCTGAGTCCTCAGGGCTCTTTGGTGATACAGAACCCGACACACAGGGATACAGGATTTTACAGATGCACTGCCAAAAATGTAATTGGAGTGGACAACAAAGCAACCTACCTTCATGTTATTTAAACGGGACAAAGCAAACAGAAACACATTAATCCAGCTAAGCATGAACATGAGAAACAGAAATTCCACTATGTCTGTTAAATGAACTCTTACTGTTTTGCTTATGCCCAAAAAAACTGAAAAGCTCTGTCCCCTAATGACTGCTGATACATAAGAACTCCAAAAATAAAAATGTGCAATGTACGTATGTTTTTAATGTGTAATACTGTTAATACTGTGTCATTTAGACAATAATTCAAAAGATGTTCTGCAGATATTGTGCATTTTTCTCTGCATAAACAGGGACATTTGCAAACTCAACTTTTTGTGCCAAACTATTTAATTATTTGACCTTAAAGTGCCTGTGACATGCCTGTCCTTCAAATACAAAAAGTCAAAGAAAACATCTTTATACTTAAGAAAATTATACTATTAGCATATTACACATGATTTTACCCATTTTGTCACATAACTGGCCTACTTTCTTTTGAATTTGCCTCAGTCAAAGTGAAACAGGA
>JAUBOC010000160.1:8567928-8582880 GCA_032275365.1 Anablepsoides cearensis | reverse complement strand
TTGCGTGGGTTTTCTCCGGGTACTCCGGTTTCCCCCACCCCTAAAAACATGTACAATAGGTTGCCTTCAGGCCCAGGTCGCCCTTGAAAAAGAGATCTGAGATCTCAATGGGACTTGCCTGGTTAAATAACAGTTAATAAATAAATATTCTTTCATAGTGATGTTTTATTGGAGGAAAATGAGAATTTTTTTAAACCTAGGTCCAACACATTCCAAGACAACAACACTAACATTTAAGTGCGTTTGTAGCTCACCAAAAGTGGTCCTAAAATATTCAGAGTGTGGATTTTATTGACACGATTTCCACTACAAACACTAATCCCCTCTTTTCAAGTACATAGGAAAGATTGTGTAGATATTAAAACTGCAAAAGGAGAAATAAAAGTGTGAACCGTGTCGCCTCTGCAAATGTTAAAAGATGGCAGTGCAGTGAAGTGAAGAGCCCATTAAATCTTCGGTGTAATATCAGCGTTTCTGGGTTGCTTTTCTCTGTTCAGTTTATTTTTTATTTATTTATTTTTTTTATTTTTTCAACTTTTTTGTTCTCCCTGCTTCCAGTTCCACTCACAGCTGTTCCTCATCTGTAATCAGCGCACCTGGATCAACTTAGTAATCACCCCTCATAATATAATTAGCCTCCTCTATGTCAGCTTCCCTTGTTGCTCTTTGAGTATTCTTTTTTCATGCATTGTTTGTTATTGTTATTGCCTGCAGATAAAGAAATAAAGAAATAAAGAAATAAAGAAATAAATAACCCAATTCAAAATGGCTGCTGCAGCTATGCAACCACTAAAATGACACAATATTCTAACTAAAGAGAGCTAAAGTTTAGTTTGATTATAGCTGAGAGACATTTTCAACATTCTGTTACAAAATGAACAAGTTTGCCTAAAACTTTAACATTAACTGTTCAAGTCGACCATGTCTCCCTGTTAGCATCATAGCTGATTTAGCAAAATTTCTTATCCTTTTACGTCGAGAAAGTTTAAATTTATAAAGATAAAAAAAGCCTAAAAAAATATTTTAACTGAACAATGCCACAAATGATTGTTGATAAAAATCATATCAGAGTGAAATAGCACACTTTAAAAACCTAGGTCAGCCAAAAAAAAAAAAAAAAACATAGCTTGAAAATCCTTTTTTTAAATTTCAAATTTATGCTGTGTTCTGTTATTAGTAAAACATAATTTTTTTATGAATCTCAGTGAAGATAACATGCACCCCAGATTTGAATCATTACTAATCAGTGTTTTGCTCACTGAGTCATGTGTATTTGGGCGATTTTGGCTCTTCGGAAAACCATAAAAACACTTCCTCAGCAATAAGCAATAAACTGACTGAGGTGGAGGGAAAGTCTCAGATTTATAGAGGGAGGGGTGCCTTTGCAGAAAGAAATGTTTCTGTTGTCATTATAATTCAGTGATTTAGAGGAAAGATTATTACATTCTCTCTCACTACGGCTGATAAATTCAGCGTTGCACCGAGGCTGAGGTCGTTTAAAACAAACTGTTGCACCAGAGCCATGCGGAAAGCCTGAATGGTGCTTTGGGGATGTAAAAGTGATGATTTTCTGATTTAAAATGCCACATTTTCCTCTGCCTGCATGCTGTAACAGTATCGCAGCTGTGAGATGACCACAGTTTTGGGATCACAAAGGGAACTTGCGTTATGCACTTTGCACCCCAGCAAGCCAACAAACAGAGACACAGCTGCTCACAAACACTGCTCTTCAGGTGGCAGAGATAATGAGACTCTCTCTCTATGCTGCAGCAGGTGAGCATGCCGTGGGTGATACGAGATGGGGAGGATTAGTGGAGGATAACAGGATTGAAAACATGGCATAAAGGAACTTGTGAATAAAGAGGATTAACAAAGCAATAAAAAGACAGATGTAGGTTTATCTTATAATAAGCAAACAAAAATGTTAGAATTAACCGAGCAAATAAAAGGATGACTGACAAAGACACTGGATGCCAGGTAGATATTATCATAAGCTGATATTTTCTCCAGAACAACAACCAACAAACAAATAAATAAATAAAATGATAAACATTTAAATGGATTTCTTATGGGCTCAGTCAGCTACAACAACTCTGAGTGCAGCACAGCGTTGATTGATGAGAGTGTTTGTTAACAAACGCTGACAAATAGAGTCAAACAGCACTTGTCTGAGGTCTTCCTCTGGAAATCATTATGTTGTCACGTAAAACAAAGACATGCGAAAATGAAGTGAGACATGAAAAAAAAAGAAAAGAAAAAAACAAAATGAGATAGGAAAACAAAACGATGTACAGTGCTGTGATAAACTATGCGCCCACTTACAGACTTCTTTGCGTTTTGCTTTTTTTTTTAGACTCACTCACAGGTTTCACATCATCACACAAACGATAATATCAGACAAAAATAACCACAATGCAAAATGCAGTTTACAAAAATGACAATTATATTCATGAAGGGTAAAAACTAAACCAACCTGACCCCTGTGTGAAAAAGTAAACAATTTGTTAGTGTCATCTTTTAGCAGCTCTAACTGGCTGTGAGGAAATCTGCTTCGCTTCAGATCATTGTCCTGCTGCAGATTCCAAGCACACTTGAGCTCAAGGTCACAAATTGATGGTCAGACAGTCTCCATCAGGATTGTCTGGCAGGGAGCAGAATTCACGGTTCCATCAATTACAGCAAGTGAAAAAAGCAAAAAATCTCATTTTGCTGCTGCTTCAAATTTGAATCAACTTCAGAAAGACTTGAAATTAAAAGAGTTGGACTCTTTGAATGTTAAAACTGTAAATGAGGCTTCAGTAAAGGTTTTAATTAATATCATAATTTTTAGCTTTACAGGTTTTGCATGCTCTCTTTTTTATTTTATTTGGCTTTTTACTAGGGGTGTAACGATACATCGATCTATCGATAAATCGATTTATATGGTTCATGATTCAGCTATATCGTGACAAAATGAAATCGTGATCTATATCGTCATAGTCTGGATGACGAGCGATATATTATGTTCATCTAACACAGTCATTGTGTTAGATGGACATATGGTATTGCGTTATATCGATCGCAGACTTGTGAGTTGAATTGAATCGAAATCAAATCGTGACAGACATTATGATATCGAGAAATATCGAATCGTCATCTGAACATATCGATGAAATATTGTTGTGATAAAGATGGTGATTTACACCCCTACTTTTTACTACAATGTATTTTATTGTGTTTTGATAACATTTTTTACTGGAAATGTTGTTGCCATTCTTAACCAGGTCTCATTAAAAATAGATTGTTAATCTTGTTAAATAAAGATTTAAATAAATAAAAAATTGTCCCAGTCCTGAGGCAGCAACACAGAGCATCACACTACCACCACCGTGTTTGACTGTTATGCTCTGTATCTGAAATACAGTGTGAGCTTTACTCCAGATCAAGATGTTTTTGACAAATGAGACAAGTTTTTTTTTTTTTGTTCTTTTTGGTCAGTTCTACCATGGATATTTCTTATTTTTGAATCAGGAACTCCATTAACTGAGACAAGTGAGGCCTTTATATGCTGTTCTGGATTCTTCTGGGACCTGATGGATGAGCCGTTGACAGTCTCTTGGAGCAGTGATGGTCACTCCTGGGAAGGTTCACCACTTTTCCACATTTTATCCCTGTCTGGATGATGGCTCTATATCTAAGTAGGTTTTTGATACAGGTCCAGAAGTAATCAGGCCTGGGTGAAACTGAATTCAGCTTCATAATTTAACATGCAGAGAAACAACTTTTTTTTTTCATCTAGGGCCAGGTTGACTTGCAGTAAATTGAAAAACTGCATTTTGTTTTCATGTTATATTTGTCTGATAATACAATTTGTTTGATGATCTGAAACATTTATGCGGGACCAAACAAAAAATAAATAAAATAAAAACAGGAGAAATCTGCAAGGCGCAAATCCTTTTTTTTTTAAACAGCACTGGAGAAGAAATGTAGTGCTGAGACCAGGAGGCGGGTGAAGATTAGGCGCAAGGATGGAGAGGCTGAGGGGCAGGAAGAGATAGAGGGAGGAAGGAGGGGATGGAGAAACATCTGTTTTGTGTCAGAGGTGGGTTACAAGCTGATAGCGGGTCTTCGAGAAAAAGGAATGAGACTGACGGAGGGAGACAATTAGAGGGGGTAAAAACTAGAAAGTGTGGAAAATGTTACAGGGATGGAAGTGTCTAATTGGAAGAGACAGACATTATCATAAGCTGCAGAAGTCTGAGGCCTTGTCTCTATCCTGTGTCGCTGTGTGAAAATGTGTGTGTGTTTGTAAGGGTGTGCCTGAGCTGTAATTTCTGAGAATGTGTGTTTTTTTGTGTGTGTGTGTGAGGCAGACCTGAATATTGTCATATCTCATTAGGGAAGATATTTTTGCACTCAACGTCTTTTATGGGTTTTGTTTTATGTTTGTGTGTGTGGGTAAAAAAAAGGAGGCTGACTGAGGCAAAGATAATAACAGTCAGATAAGAGACAAAAAAAATTATAAGGAGAAGAAACCATAACACAGGATGAAAGAGAAATCTCAGCATGTGAGCAATAAAAGACACTGTGACACAGAGAAGTACTGGTTAGTATCAGAAAAGCTGTAAAAACACACAGTCTTAAAGAGGCAGGGTGGCTGTATCGCCGCGATTTTACTGTCCTATTTCCCCCAAGCAATGTGAAAAAAATAACTTCTCAGGTCATGTCTTTCTTTGTTCTATTCCTTCGTGTATAAAGAAAATACACCAGAATGAAAAGACTTGTAAACCCACATTCACGTGTTAAGTCATAAAAAGTCACGAAAGAGCAAAAAATGAAAAAAAGATGAAAGTGGAGCTTTCAGGGGTACAGAAAACAGTTTATTCTTTATTGCAAGTCACTCTGAGCCTGATTTTTAATCTTGTTAGTGTTTTCTCCACCAGCAAGGTGTGCCTTTAACAGCCAAACATGTTTCCTCACATTACCACAATGTCAAACCCTTCACATTCTTATTTAACTTTTGAATGTTTTGTAAAAGGAAGAAGAAGAAGAAAAAAAAACCTCAACTGTACCACTTTCATTATTTAGCCAAATTGAGGCGGCTCGGCTGTGAAAATTAGGTTTCTCGAATCACAAAGAGAGCGCTGAGGAACTCTGGCAAAGGTCCAGGTGCCGTGATTATACTCTTCTCCTCTGAGAGACAAGAAAGGAGGTCTTGCTAATGTAATCTCTTCTTCTGGGATATGAGTCAGGGTGGGAGCCTGAATACAGGGGAGAAATAAGAGACAGAGGATCAACTGGGGGGAAATAGAAAGAGACAAGAAGGACTATTCAGGCTCACAAAAAGGGACTGGATAATATCAATCTGCAGTCATGGTTCTGTCCTCTTATTCCCAAGTCTTTTGTCACAGACATTTACATTAAATGACTTACAGAAAGAGCTTCAGATATATCAAATATACCTTCACCCCCTTATGTGTGTTTTAGCTCATAAAACGCCAGCGATTCTGAGCTGACAGATTCTTTTGTAGAGCTGCAGGAAGCCAGGTACATTTGTATTTTATAGCACATAACTGGTGATTTATTTAAGAGTTTGTGACTGTTTGCAGCTGAAGCCGAAGTATTCTGTGATTTAAATTTCTTAGATTTAATAAGTGTTAGAGCATTAAAAGATAACAGGGACAGAAACATTGTATTCATGTATTTGTTTTAACAATTGTGTATGTTATCATTCTCTGCTTGCATACAGAGAAATCATCTTATTTACTTAAAATATAAATTTTATAGATCTTAGCAACCCTGAACCTGTTGCTCTACAGACAGCACACTTGCTGTTTGGTGCATTCACACTAAGAAGCTTTTAGTTTTCCTGAGTAATGTGACACGTTGGTTCAGACACAACAATTTAGACATGTCAGGCTCCACAGCTTTCATCTATTCTTGATAAAAAATGTTTCCAGTTTCTTCCTCTGTTTTTTTTTCCACCGCCAATGAACCATGAGAGCTCATGAGAATCATTTATGCGGCAAAGAAATACAAACATCAGCAACGTAAATGCAGGCTGTCCTGCAGAGTTGAAAAGTAAAAAAAAAGCCTGACAATTATGTTTGTCAGTGAGGCCAGTTAAAAGCTGTGTCTCCACAGCAAACAAATAGAGCTAATAACTTGAAAAACTAGTAATTTTCTGTTATTGTTTTGTGCTAACAGACATCATAGCAACATGGATACAAACCAAAGCTGGACAGAACTTTATGTGTAACTTATTTAATTGGACACAGTTAGAAGGAAAAGACAATAATCCCTTTAATACCACACCCATATTATATTTCAATATGGAATGCATGACCTTGAATTTTGAAAACTTTCCTTTTTGTTTTCCCTTTTTTGCAACTCCGTAATCTATCTGATTCCAACCTATAAATAATTAAACTAAATTACTAAATTACATTTTTACCTGCAAGTTGTGCAAAAGAGGAAAAAAATCAGAGATAGCTAAAATCAATCAAATGGCACTGCAAGAAATTAAGACAAAAATGATGGTTTACTGTATATTTTCTGATATCAAAACCAGCATTTGTACAAGTACTAGTACTCGTACAAAATGCCCTGATACCTGCGAATGATACCAATACTTATAATAATGTTGAGTACTGATACTCCATTGGATGTGCAATATTAGTATTTTTATTTATTTTAAAATATTCCAACAGTATATACCATGTCGTGTATTTGATTTGCAGAGGTGTATAGTAACATGTACATGTACCTTTATTACAGTAATTAGGTAATTTTTTTTGAGGGTTTGTAAATTTACCAATTATTTTTGTTAACCATTACTTTTACTTTTATTTCATTACAATCAAAACCTAAATATGATACTTTACTTATCTACCTTAAAATTTGACACCTAGTTACTGGTTATAAATGTAAATACGACCAGGACTCATCATGACAGAAGTTGTCTATGCACTATAAAAAAAAGGATTGTTTAATTTACTTAACCAAGTTATATCAACTGGTTCCACTAAAGTAAATGAGTAAATGTAAAGCAATATAGGGTACACAAAATACACCTTTATTTGAAAAAAAAAAAAAAGTAAATTGTTCAGTTTACTCAACTCAGTTTAGTGGAACCAGCTTGGTTAATGTAAATTCAACACTTCTATTGTGAGCAGTTGTATGACTTTTACTTTACTTACAAGTTAAATAAATCTTTACAATAATCATTTTCTGTTAAGGTATTTTTACTTTTACCTATTTATTTTAAGTACTTTATACACCTCTGTTGATTTGATAAAGTCAGAGATGCTTTGGGACGATAAGGAAGGAGAAACATCTTATTCTAAAGTAAAAATTAAAGATACATATATTTAAAGTCATTGTGTAATGTTTGGGTTCTATCTCAGTAAGCAAGTACTCTATTGGTACTCAGCATAGTACTCGTGCTCTGTTTGAAAAAAAAAACTGATGTCAGAACATCACAATTGGTACATCAGGTATGGAACAACCATAACAATCAAAATCCACATTTGTTCACAAAAACCAGAGCTTTATGGAAGCATTTATTCAGATGCTATAGAATTATGACTTTACAGCAGGCAATCTTATTCCTGCTGTTTGTATAGTTTTTATTTATGAACTCATGCTAATGAAGATCTCCACACCCCAAACATATTCCACTGTGGTAGGATGAGTTGTGACGTTGCCAATATTTAAGTTTGTATAAAACATTTTTTTTACTTCATGTGTCCTCGTTATTAAAATCCCATAACGGTGGAAGCAGATTTGCGTATGTGTGTCCGAGGTAAGCAACCGGGAGAGCAGGTGACATCACCAAAGCTGTGACAAGAGACGACTGTGAGTCAGAAAAGCCTGAAGGGTTCAGACTCATCACATGACCGGTGAGTTGTGGTCGTGCTCATGTGTGAAAGAGCCACGTTTGTGTCCAGCATGTGAAAACATGAAAGGATGCCGGGTGATGCTGATGAGGGAATGCATCCATGTGATGAACGACGATTGAGATGTAGCCATAAAATATGTTGCACTAAGAACAGGAACATATAATTCCGACATCAACATGCTTCTCCAAACTACTATCAAATATTATAACACTGTACGCTTGAGAGTTTATGGATAATCAACGTGTGAGAATGTAAAGAACAGAAACACAAGAAACTAAGTAATGAAAAAACCAAGGTGATCAGTTAAAAACAGAAACAGAGACAGGAAAGGAGATAGAAAATAAATTGAGTTTTTTTTTCTTCACTAGGAGAGAAAATATCGCCTCAAGTGCTCACCTTATATTTAGACACAAACACAGGAGTCATCCTGTCAACTCAACTTAACCAGACTGATTGAGATTCTCTGGCTGCTGCTCCCTTAAATAGAAAGTACACGTCAAAGTGTTCCTGACGGATTGAAGCCGAGCAACTCCAAAGTTAGATTGCTGCTTCTCCATCTTAACCGATAGTAACTTTTTCTTGTGAATACTAATAAAGCCCACCCTTTACCCATTGATTGTTACATCAAAAAAAGCAAAGACGTTCTTTAAATGAGACAGCACACACACCATTAGATTGTTATTTGACACAGATTATTGAAATTCAGGTGTTGATGCAATCGTTCCACCATGCAAATATGATGAGTGGGGCAAGAAAAAAAAGAAAGGAAAAAAAAAAAAGATGGTGGTGGCTTTTCTCAAAACTATGTCACACCTCTCGGTTGCAACACAACAGAAAAGAGCTTCATTGTTCATTTTTTTCCCCAGGCTCTTTTTTTTTTGCAATCTACAGTTATGACAACTGAATATAGAACAGGAACAAAAAACATTAACTTGCTTCCTCCTCTCATGGCCTCTGCATGGTCCATTTGTTTTTCAGGCGGAAAAATAAAAAAGCAAGGTTAAGATGAAGTCGTCAACATCTGCAGTACTTATCTTTATGCTAAGCAGTATTACTGTTGACTCTGATAAGTACACAGTTTATTCAAATCCACCCGGAAGCAATATACAAATAGGAGGGAAAAAAAAGTCACTGTGCAGTTTAACAGTTTTATTCAAAACAAGAAAGAAAGCTGATTCCTGTTCTTCACCAGCCTGATATGCTACTGTATGTTTGAATACTCAGGGCTCAGATAAAATTCTGTGCACATGATTTTTTTTTTTTTTTTTTACTTTCATGGTGACCTTTTTTTTTTGAGAATTCCTAGACTCACACCTCACCGTTGGCTATCCGTTGCACCTGCTGAAGTGTTGGCCCGAGGCGCAGCTGATACTGCTGAACAGAACGTGGGTCGCGGTTTCAAATTCGCCCGAGACGTTTTTTGATTCTTCGTCTTGATTATGTTCTCAGGAAAGAAAGGACAGCTGATAAATCATTTGAGGCTTTATTTTTGCATGTTTTGACAAGCAGGAAGGATGTTTGTCTCTACTGCTGCGGTTTTATCTGCTTTGCATTGATCTCCACAGAGGAATTTCTCTGCATTATCATCTCATTACTTTTCCACAGAGGTGAGCAGTTGGTCCTGCTGCCTCAGGTTAAGATTTGTGGATTTTTCCAAGAAGGGTAAGTTGTAAAGGTGAAAGTTATTCTATGTAGACCTTTGTTTTTTTTGTGTTAGCAAAAGCCAACTTCCACTGAGTGATGGCAAACACACTGATCTGTGTAGGACTTTACACACAAACTGTTGGCAATTCTAAAAAAAATCATAAAACTTTATATTAATGATGCAATTTGCCACGCTTCCACAGACAGACACAAATTGCCACAAGCATCAAAGTCAGCAGTGAAACCAAGTGAAATCTTTTACACAGTAAAAGAGAAAAAGCTTTACATCCTTCATCACATCACTACACTGAGTGTAGCAGGTGTATTATGTATATTCTGTCTGTTGTTGCTTTTCAAGTTCCTCAGAGGGACTTTTTTTTCCTCCCAGGTCTGCAGCTGTGTAATTTTTTGAAACTAATTACAGCAAAGCACGGTGACCTAATCTCTGCCACTTCTTTCATCACATTATTCTCTCCATCCCCACCTCTTGTCATTCAACTTTATCCTCGTCTTCACCCCTCATTCTTTATCTTCTGTCCCGGCTGCTTCCCTCTTCATCATTACCGCCATTTACTTTCCTTTTCGGATTGACTCAGCGGTTTCTCCACCTTTGTCCCGCTCATTCATCTCTTTCTCACACGGGCCCCCACTTTATCTTTCCGCAGACTTGAAGTCAACACTCATGACGCCATCATTTTTCATTGGCTCTAATTTCTGTCTCGATCCAAATTTAACATCGGACTTGATTAAAAAATACACTCTGGTTAGTTTAAAAGCAGGGAGAACATCTGGATAGATAAAAGTTTATACCTGTTTTTGCAGTTCATGACCTTAGGGGGAGAACAAGATTTCCTATATAAAAACTGAGGGGTAAGGAGTGAGAGACTGCTAAAGAATAAATAGTGGGGTACGTATGAGATGAAGACTGAGGTGTGGCAGTTGGTGAGGGATGAAGAGTGGGGGTACAGTGATTGCTTAAGAACAAGACATGGGGTACAGTGGTTGCTGGAGGGAAGCTGTGGTATGGTGATCGCTGGCTGACTCAGTAAAATATAAACTTCTTGTGTTTATTACAAACACATTAGGCTTTAATGACTAAATAATCACCTCACTTTTGTGCTCTCCTGAGCTGGGATAAACAAAGAGACGTGGATGTAATTAAATTTCAGATTATTGTTTTCTTATGAAATGCTCTTATTCAGTCAATTGCAAAAAAAAAAAAAAGAAAATCTAATATATATACTTCTTTTTATTTTTTTTACTTTCCAAGAAATAAATAAGATCTAATATGTTTGTACAAGAAACTATTAGCACCTAAGTGGTTAGTAAATTAGATACCTCATTGACATGTGAAAAGTTTTTTTTTCCATCTGTAATCAAAGATCAGATTAATGTTAGTAATTAACTGAATATCTGTCATTTCCCATTTGTTCTCATTTTATGATAGAGTTAAAACTATCAGGGACTACAGATGGAAACTAGCTTAAATCTGGTGGAAAGCATCTTCTCTTAATGTTTTATTTTGCACATTTTGTCCCTGTTAAATAAACTTTGAAATGCAAAACAAAAACCAAACACCAGCCTTCTTATGACGACTTTACCTAATAATAGAAATGCACTGACAAAATCAGCACCGGTTCAGTAATGTGAACATCTGCTTAAATTTCTTAATTTTTCTTTTTTAATTCATTGTAAATTTGCAACATTTGTGGACATGGCAATGTAGCACACTAGGTGAGAGAGCTCAGATAAAGCAGGTCGTTATGAGCTTTTCTTTTCTTTTCTTCTCTTTTCTTTTTTTTTTTTTTTTTGCTTCTAATAAGAAGTCTGAGGACATATTTGGCATTTTCTCAACTGACCCCCTGAAACAGCTCCATTTACAAATTAATCTCCAAGTTAAAAATAGGACACAATTTGCAGCTTCAAAGCAGCTGTTTTAAATCAGCCAGAACGCATGAAAAAATGAAAGTTTTATGAATTGTGTCGTAAAAAGTAACCTTTTTAATGGGAATCTTGTGAACAAACAGTAGCAATCTTCACTTCAATACAGAATCAGTGACTGCAGTCTCCTTCATCTTCAAGGCAGTAAAAAAAACAACCACAACCCTTTTTCACCATCTCTCCTCTGAGGTTTTATTACAAACAAAAAGACAAGAAAAATTCAGGTTTTTAGCCTTGCATATTTTCTCTGACAAGCTGTAGTTTAGTCATAGAGTTCTCTTCATTCTGGGAAAAGCTTTTACCTTGCACACCTGGAGGTTAAATCTGTGCACTTTTCTGGGTGATTTTAGACACAACACTTGAACTCTATCAGTAGTCTGCAGGTGCTGCAAGGAGATTTTGGAGAGTTCTTTTAAAATCAAATGGTTTTCTTGAGGGGAAATTGCTGGGCTCGACTGGACTGGAAAAAAAGGCAGACACTTCCAAATCAATAGCTTTAATTTTGTACGTGGCTGGGATGTTTCTGTCCGCTTGTCCTGTTTATCTTTATCTAATATTAATGCATTAGTTAAAAACTGAGAAAACTTTAGTAAAGTCTTACAATTACTCTGAATTTTGATTGAAATGATTGCGAGCATAACGTTTGGATTTTTGCAGTGTCCTGTTTATACTGCATGTATACAATTCAATATATGCCATCATTTATTTGTCAAAGCTTACAGCAGAACCTTCTCCAACTCCTCTACTCATTCTTTTCTCTGTGCCTTTGTGTCTTCCCTTTGAGAACAGACAAGTCAGACACTGAAGTCTGTCTCTGCCTCTGTCACTCCTCTGTTTACTTCAAACTGCAGCCTCTGTCATTTCTGCATCTTTTGAAAGCATCAAAGAAGTGCGTCTCCGCAGTGGACCTCATATTCTAATTGGATTTTAGCTGTTCTCTGTTTTTATATTTCTCCTTTTCTCCAATTATATTCAAGTGCACGTCTTCCCACTTTCCCTCTGAGAATGCCACCCACACCCACCCACCTTTTAGGGCTTTCATCATTCAGCTCCATCAGCTTCATCGCAGCCTCTTCTCCTTTCAGAGCTTCTCTCCATCCTGAGCTGTCTTTCTTCATCTCTCCTCCCTTCTCACATCTATCTCCCCCTCCCCCCTATAAACAGAGTGACCCTTCAGTCTGCTGTCGCCAGCTCTGCCTGCAGACTCTCCGCCACGGCTCTCAGCCCCCTTCTCCTGTGGGTAAACATGACCCATGTCTCGATCATCCTCTTGTCATTTTGTCATCATTATGCCCTCTGAACTGCTCTCAATCTTTCTTCATGTTCCTCCTCCGTGCTCCTTCACTCTGTCTCTCCTTTGCCTATCCCTTGGTTCATCTCACTCTCCTCTAATCTCTGGAGTGATGACAAATACTTCAATCCCTCTTCAGCCATCTCTCAAGAAGGCCGCCTCTGCTTCTGATTCGTTCAGTATGAAATGGCATCTGTCTTGCCCCGTTAAGATGTCTCGTCCCTTCGCATACAGCTATCTCTTCTCTCTGTCACTTTGTTTCACTCAGACAGACTGAGCGTGTGCCACATAATAAGAGATATACATGGCTCTTGAATGTCTCATTACAGCCATATAACCACTGCGCTCTTCAGGGAAAAGGTTCAGAACTTATTTGGCCCCAAATATCCACTTAATTTCTAAATAAGGTAAACTTCAGAGCAGGAGTCTTTGAAAACTCATCAAGCCATGCAAAACAAAAAGTTTTTGGAGCTCAGGGGCATAAAGTCATTATTTTTTCACAACTACTGAGATTCTTTCTGTTTTACCTTGCCTGAAATCTTGTTTACGGACAATATAAAGTATATATATAAAAAAAAACTTTTTTTCAATACTGATCTGAAATGATATTGTGTAATTTTATTCTAATGACACAATTACAATTAATTTTAGTTAACACCGTCCTCTTCCCATCTTTGACTAATTTGGGTTCCAAGTGCTGCTTTTATCAGATTATTATTATTATTATTATTATTATTATTATTATTATTATTATTATTATTATTATTATTATTCCAGTGATGTCGTCAGGAGGTGGAAGGAATATTTCTTGAACCGTCTCAATCCCACCGGCATGTCTTCTTTGGAGGAAGCAGAGTCTGAGAACTTTGGAGTTGGTCCATCCATAACTGAGGCTGAGCTTGCTTAGGTAGTTAAATAGCTCCATGGCGGCAGGGCTTGTCATGCTGCATTATGTAGTAATGCTACATTATGTAATAATGTTATAAAATCAGACTTCAAAATATAATAAAATTGCACTAAAAATGCAGTGTGTGATAACTGACACAAAATATAATAAAAGTCTTCAACACATTTTGTAATACTCACAGCCACATTATAGAATAATATTATTACATTTTGCAGTGATTGTTACAAAATGTGGTTGTTGCTTTTTTTTAGAAATTTTAATGTAACAATGTTACAATAATGAACCAGTGTTTTTGTTTATTCTGATCAATACACTTGCAATAATGATCATGTTGCAGGTACTAATCTTTGAAACTTTGATCAGTAAATGCCAAACTTTTCATAATTTAGTTGCCTAATGATAGCCAGATTCCTCTGTATTCATCTGTAAGCAGACAATCACATAAACAGCCCTATTTTAATTGATTGAATTTCAGAAAAATGTTAATCCATGTTTTATAAAGAAATGGAAGGTGGGAAAATGTTTCTCTGATTCATGATGATATGATGATGATTCAAACTGGAGAAGAGAGTCCGATTGATATTGAAACCTTAGATTCTGGAAGAACAATGTGGGTTTGTCTTAGCCGTGGAACACTGGGCCAATTATTTACCCTTACTAGGGTCCTTGAGGGGTCATGGGAGTTTGCCCATTCAGTCTACAGGTGTTTTGTGGATTTGGGGAAAGTATCCAACCGTGTTCCTCGAGGTACACTGGGGGAGATGCTATGCAAGCCATTCAGTCCATATACAAGCGGTGCAAGAGTTTGGTCTGCACTACCTGCAGTAAGTCTGACCCCTTCAAAGTGTCAGTTGGACCCAGTGCAGCCAGGGGCCAGAGAGAGTCCAGTTCGGTGGCTTCAGGAATCCATCTCTGCTGTTTCCATATGATGTGGTCCTGTTGGCATCATCATACCATGATCTTCAGCTCTCACTTGAGCTGTTTGCAGTTGAGTGTAAAAGTATAAGCCTTGGCTTCAGCCTGCTCCTTTTTTGATAAATTATTGATTTGTATTTGTAAAAATGTGCTTCTTTTTTTTCTTGTAATGTGCCAAAATAAATCTAAATCTAGTGTGAAGCGGCTGGGATGAGGATCAGCACCTCCAAATCTGAGTCCATGGTGTTGTACATTGTTCCTCTCCCTCAGGAAACAGAAGTTATATGCATAACATTATGTTATGGTAAACAGTGATAACCTGGACAGGTAAAGCATGATAAGGAAAGTCAAACACTCCGTGAAAAGGTTAACAG
>JAUBOC010000160.1:8557582-8567828 GCA_032275365.1 Anablepsoides cearensis | reverse complement strand
TACTTTTAATACTTAAGTACATTTTATGTCAGAAATTTACTTTTGATACTTAAGTACAAAATATATTTGATACTTTAGGACTTTTACTCAAGTAATATTCTTAGAGGAGACTTGAACTTTTACCAAATTTATGGTAAGATACTTGTACTTTTACTCAAGTATCACTTTGAGGTACTTTATACAACACTGATTGCATGCCGATAAAAGGCAGCAGACATAAACTATGACTGAACAAAGTAAACTAAAACAGAATGAAAACAAACTGGAAAAGCTGGAAGATAATGAGAAAGTGACATAAAAAGCTCTGACATAAATAATAAATAAAATGAAATACTTGTGATCTGCTGCATGTGTGTGGAATGAAACTAAAACCTTATGTAAGAAAGTAACCAAATTGTGTTGAAACATCCCGTTTGTTTAAATTCAAGTGCAAAGCTGACATTAGAAATTATAAATCACAGCTTGCCTGAAATTAAATAATTTAACAACATTTGACACATTAGAAATATGTCATGTTTTGCTCTCTGTAATGCCATCTTATAAGTGAAGACCTTTTTACAAAACACACAAATGCCACATCGACCCAAAGATAGACTCATATTAATACTAAAATGTTTTATATATCTTAAAACACTAAAATAGGTTTGATTTGGTTTTATATTTAATTGCAATTTGAAAATGAATTAAGAGTTTAGGGTGAGCTGTAATGATATTAATAATCACTTTTTGTATGTTATATTCTTTATATTACGTAACTTACCACAGGAAACATTTTCCAAAGCAGTATAAAAATACAGAATTCTAAAACTAGGTTTTGTGGTACATTCTAATATAAAACAAATGGATTTGGATTTCTATATTGTGTAATATACAGTGTGAGGTGTCTTTTTTTTTCATTTCCCTGTCCTCATTTCCACTTCATGAAACTCTTTGTGCTTCTCTCCTCTTTGAACATGTTTTTGAAAATGTACCTCTGGAAAAATAACACATCAACCTCTGCTTTCTGCCATCATAATTAATCTATTTTTATAATTATTTTATGCTGCACACCTAAAGTGAGACCTCAGGGTTTTTGAGAAGGTCTTGCAATTATTTTCTTTCTCTCCTCCATATTTCAGCGTCTCTCTCTCTTTTATTTTTCATCTAATCATTACAGCATGCCTCTTCTGTTACATGCTCATCTCTTTGTAAAGCTCCGACTTGTCTGACAAGAGCTGTTGTCACTCTCCAATTTGGCTTTCTCTCTTCTGTGTCCTGCTTTCTCCTGATCAGCAAAACAATAAAATAAAACAACTTCTTTGTTCAGTTTGCCACGAGCTAGTCTGTGTCCTGTTGGTCATACTCGAAGCACTTCTCCTTCTGCTACCGTCTCCATCTTCAATGTACAAAGTCACTTATTCCCCCCATCCCTCCATCACTGACCACTGATGCATTTTTCCATTATTCATTTGCTGCCCTTATTTTATTTTTTTTTACCTCTGTTCTTCACCAGCCTAGACCTTGTCATGATGAGTTATGGTGGTAATATCCAGACAGATATGTAAGTCATGAATGTTTGAAGCCGATTTTGGTTGGACTGACTTACATTTTGCTACAATGGTTTAATTTGATGTGAGGAAAGTTCCTATTGGTGTGGAAGGTGTGAATAAAAAAAATCTAATAAATCTGACAGTTACCTTATCTATTTTTTTTTTCAAAACCTCTCTTCTCAGTTTAATTTCTCACTTGTTATTTCTCTTCATTTATTATTTATCCCAGGTGGTGTGGAGGATAAGCAAGTCATTTTCACCTTACATAAGCAAAAACAACAATGTGTCATTGACAAACCATTTTTTTAAAAGAAAAAAATGAGATTGCCAATTGAAATGTTTTCCTCATCTGAATAAAATTAGAAATTTAATGTGTCACAGCAAATAGGTGGAGGATCCAAAAGCAGGCATACAGGTGGTGATGACTAAGCTTTTGATCAAAACAAAAGCAGGAAAAAAAATAAACAAACAAACCAAAAAGTACGTCATAAGAATGACAGGGCAATGAGACGGACTTGAAGTGGGAGAAAATACACCAGATGGGAGAAAATGACTAAGTGGATGCAGGTGTGAAAAAAACAAAACACAAAATCAGAACCATGTGTAAAAGAAAGCAGAACTCATCCAAAAAACCCACTAATATCAACTTTACAAAACATTAACTTAACAGAAAATTATGATAATCAAATAAAAAAAGATTTAAAATGATCTGAAAACAAAGTGCACTCAAAAGCTGTGATAACCTCAACAGAACAAGATGTAGAAACCTCAAATTATTTATTATTTTATTTAAACAAATTTGAATCACTTTAATCTTCTTGTCCAAAACAACGAGACGCCCAAAAACAGTTACTTCACACACATCGAGTCAACATATGTAGGCCATACGCGCCATTTTTCACCAACGGACATCTTTGTGACGTCCGCAGAGCAGAAATACACATGTTGAGATTTTTCTTGATGCGAGTTTGTAAGTTGAGGTGTCAGATGTGGGAGGAAGTTAGTGTTTGGGAAAAAAAAAAAGGAGAGAAAAAAAATAAAAGAACTGTAATTGCCGTAAATTATACACAACATTCTGAGAAGTCCAACAAACGAGGAATGTTTCAGCATTTTTTTCTTCTTTCGCCTCAAAATCAAAGTGTGCCTCGGCAACAGAAAGCCACAGTGAGTCTGAAATGTTGAACTGAGAAGCAGATGAAAGCTAAGGAGCCAAAGTAGTCCATTTAAGAGGCCTAAAGGCAGGATGAGTGAGATAGTATGGTGTATGTGTGTGTGTGTGTGTGTGTGTATAACTGCAAATGTCCAATGAGTGTAACATTGTTGCTATCTGCTTCCCATCAAACCCCGCCTCCTCAAACACTTCCTGTCACCAAAGAAAACCTGCAAAGTAAACTTTGACAAGATTCGTGATTAAGAACAACTTTGCAGGAGCGTGAGTGCGCACGAGTTGAAAGTGTTTGTCCCTTGTAGGTATGCATCAGAGGGGCAATCTGTGGGGCATGTTTGGTTGTGCACGCCACTCCGAGGGCCCCACTTCCTGCCTGGAGCTGTCTGAGAGAGGTAATTTTCACCATATGGCAGTCAACATTACACGTCTGTAAACCACAGACACCACTCTATACCATGCACACATGCAGACAGAAAAACCCAGCCTTATCTAGGGCAACGTCGCTTCGCGTTTTTGAGGAACAGAATTGGATTTACCATGAGAAACAGGAGCAGGAGTGCTAAATCAAAAAAATCAAGAAAGCGCCAGACTTACAGTTTGTGTTTCTGCACAGAAAACTCCTCACCAGAGAAATTATTTCATCCCCCCGGAGCTTATCTCACATGGTGACAATTTGGCAGCACTGCTGAAAATGTATACAAGGAACAAATGACACACACACACGGCAGTCTGCCTGGCCTGCTTTTGAGCTATAGCCTAATTAAACACATGTCATAAATACAAAAATGCATATATTTCACCTTATTCAATATACCCCACCATTACACATTAAGGCACATATGTACTGCATGGACACACAAACCCAACCTATGCTAATAGCTCACGAAATATGTCTGTCTTGTTTTTAAAAGCCTCATTCATTAGAAAATAAATAAATTAAAAACTTGCACTATTTCTGTCTTGCAATTATGTTTAGTTTTTAATGTGGTTGGATGTAATAGTGCTGTAATGATGTGCAATTGTTGCTTTGCTGCAGCAATCTATTGTTGTACATAAAACCTTTTCTGAACATCTGAGCAGCAGAGACTCAACTTAACATCAAAGTTTGCAGATTTTTGTGTCTTAAAGATACAATAATTTAGGGGAAAAAAACTAAACTGATAAATGCAGTGAAGCTGGTCTTCTCATCGGATTAGTTGGTCAGGTTGTCTTCAGCTCTATAGTTAGATGTGGCTGCCAAACGTCCTCCCCCCCTTTAACTTAATTTCATATGAAAATATTTTTAATATCAATGTTAAACTTTAAATTTATGATTCAACGCTACGAAATAAACAAATGTAAAAGGTGGAAGATAATAATATTTGTCCTGTTCCTGAGCTTTAATGTGCCCTCCTGAGCAGTTTTATGCCAGCACTGACCACGTAAGCCACGCTTATCTGGATGTTGATTATGTATGAGAATTCCCTGTTTGGAAGGAGGAAAGTTAAGAAATCAAGACAGAAGTCACTCACCACGACTCAACAGTGAGTAAAACTCTCTTGCTTTTCATTTTAATACTATTTCTGTATTATTTATTTCACTTCAGGTCTGTACATGTGGTACTTTTCAGGGTTTATAAGCGGACGTGTTAAAACATGTTGAAGGGGGCTGTGGATGAGTGGTTAGGAGAGTTGGTGGTTAGATTCCCCTGCTACTCATTAACATGTCAAAATGTCCCTGGGCAAGACCCTGAACCCCCACTGCCTCTGATGTGTGTCCCATCAGTGTATGAATGGGATTTGAGGCACTGATTAGTCTCCATAAAATTATTTTTTACTCTTTCAAATTTAAAGACTATTCAAGCTTAATTTTTTGTCTATTTGTAGTTATTTTTTTAAATAAGAGGCAGACAATAAGTAATGTTTTCTTCTTTTTGCCCCTTTTTCATTCAGTGTTTGAATGTACTTTTTTATTGATTTTATGTTTTGTTTCTCATAAAATGAGTACATTAAAAAAAGTCTGGGTTAGCTTTGTAGAGATACAAACTCACTTTGAGTACCCTGGTTAAGTTTGCATTTACCATTAAAAACACTGATTCTATGCAGGAAATACCATGTAGAGCTCAGTTACTCAGTTATTGTTCACTAGCAATGCTCAGACTTAGCAATGAAACGTGGAATGTGAAGCTTGATGTTTAATCAAAGTTAAACACAAAACGTCAAAGTTAATTAAAACAGGCCCTTTGAGGGCCACCATGACACTTATGTAATCCTTGGTGAAAAACAGTTTGACACCCCTGCTGTAATATGTTTAGAAAACTTACAATATATCCTGATGTTTAATGTTTTGCTTTGAATGTTTTATTCTTTTTAGGCTTGTGATTGCAGCCCTTTGAACAAACAGCAGACAAAAACTGATTTGAAGTTATTCTAAAAAAGTATAAGACTAAAGTCTAATCAGAGCCTGCTGGAAGTAAACTGTAGAGTTTTATGGGACATGACAATTTTTCCACAGAGACCCACTGTAGTCCTAATACAACTTCAGCAACAAAAACATTAATGTGGAAACTACCTTTATTTTTTGGGACTGAATGATTTTTTTCCCATCATACTAACAAAGAGGTGTTTGTGGGCCTTGCTTGTGAGTCTATTCACGCCTAAAGCAGGTAAAATAGAAGCACAGAATGTGTTCTCATGGTGGCTGTTATGTATTCCTCATTATTTTCTTTCTGATTTAATGTTTAATATTTCACTATGCCTCTGCTTTTTGCAAAGCTGTCTGCTCATCTGCCACTGGTTTATTATTATTTACCCCACAACTCAAACAGTAGCTGTTCTACCATATTTTACTTGCATTTTCGTGTTTTTCTCATTGCCTTTTGGATTTCAAATAGGGTGAGTGTGTCATTATGCAAACCTCGGGTGACTTCAAGTTATTTTGTGCCACCTATTCATATTCTCTGTTTTTGTTCTGCTTTCAGGATTAGCTGTACTCTTCACATAATCTGCATTTTAAAAGCTTTCTGAAACATCTTGAGACGAACACGTGAGCCCGTCATTATGCTGCAATATGTACATTTAGAAGTGTGTGGGACATCAGAATACACATGTATGGAATTTCTTGAAGGAATACATATTTTGCTCAGCCTTTCATGTCAAAATGTAATGTTAAGATCATCTTATGTTGAGATATAATGAAGGTATAACCATTTAGTGTCAAATTTTATAAGCAACATAATGTCAAGTCACCACAACAAATTTGGCTTTAATATCTGTAAAATCAACTAAGTTATAGCCATCATTCAAACAAAACCAACCTTCAAGCAATAATAACCATCCAACAATTGTTTACCTGCATCTGTTCTTGGGCACATATCGAGTAAAAACACAAAGTGCATTCTTCTTCTGTTTCAGGGTAGATTATACATTTGCTGTTTTGCTGAGACTCTTGCTTCTGCTGCTTTCTGCTCTCGTGCCAAACTGGGCTGACTGCCTCCACACAGCCTCAGCTCTGTACTTAAAGCAAAATGTTCCTCAGATCCCCAGACGTGTGAGCGCAATCAGCTCCAACTGTGAAAGAGAAAGGATCACAAATGAATATGTTCACCGTTTTCTCATTGATCCCTCCCTTCAGTTTACCATTGTGATGCACAGATGGTTAGAATGAAGAGCAATGATGCAGGATCTCAGAAGAATTTGTATGAACGGAGCAATTAGGAAATATACAAGACCGGAGGCCTAAAATGGCACTGCTTGTTCGCTGTCTTTCATTTATTTTAACAGACTACATAGCTTTAAAATGACACATGCACAGTTTACACCATGGTATTCTCAGTTAGGTTTAACTTTAATAGTAGTAGTAGTACAAGCTGACTTCAATATTATATTAAATTGGAATTAATATATTAAAACGAAAAACAAATTTTCTCTAACAAATTCATTAAAGTGCCTGTGATGTCAATTTTTTGTAATAAATATGAATGCATTTTTAGAAAGATAACATTGATAAAATATTGCAAAATAAATTTCATGTCACTGAGATAAACAGTTGTTGAGATATTTGCCTGTGAAGTAACAGGAAGTGATGTCAAAGGGGAATGTCTGCATGTGAACAGAGCGTTGTTACAACAGCCAACAACCCAGACTGTAGAGAAGAACCTGATGTTTCTTAAAATTATTTTGAGTCACTATCAGAGAGAGATGAAGAAAAGTCAGAGTTCAAATATTGTTTCAATAAACAAAGACCAGAGAGTTTTCTTTGTTAAAGAGTTCCCCTTTGATGTCACTTCCTGTTGCACTTTGCTGAGCCAAATTCAAGAGAGAATTTGCCAGTTATGAGACAAATGGGGAAAAAACCATGTGTATGCTAATTTCCTTAAATATAAATATGTTTTCTTTAACATTTTGTATTTGAAGGATAAGCATGTCACAGGCACTTTAAGGTTTGTTGTTCAGTAAAGATGGCTGCTCCAAGTTTTGCCTTATTTAATACGTAGGCTTTAAAGTGCCAGTGACATGCATGACCTTCAAATACAAAAAGTAAAAGAAAAAAAATATTTTAACTTGGCATAATACACGTGACTGTACTTTCTTTTGAACTGGGCTCGGCCAAAATGAAACAGGAAGTGACCAAAGGGGAGCTCTTTGAGAAGGGGGACTTTGTTTTTTGAAACAGTATTAGTTGAACTTGGACTCTTTGTTTCTTACTGATAGTGACTCAATTTAATCTAAAGCAACATCAGATTCTTCTCTACAGTCTGTGATGTCAGTTGTAGCAATGCTCTGTTCACATTCAGACATTTTGTTATCACCTCCCGTTTCTACACATGTAAATAACTCAACAACTCCTCATCTCAGCATGGATTTTCATTTTTATTTGCTATATGCTATTAATGTTATTTTTCCAATAAAACATTCATGTTTATTACAAAAGTTTGATGCCACAGGCACTTTAACCTCATGCATATTAAAAGAGAAACAAAACAACAGAAAACAACAGTTTCCTCATATATATGTTGCTATTTGTGGAGCAGGAAAGGGATTTTCAGTGAATGCCATGCTGTACGTGTGTTTATGTATGTCAAACAGGCGGTAGTAAAAATGCTTTATGGCACGCTATGAAACACTGACCTTTACAGAAAACCACTGATCTGCTCAAAACAAAGTGATATACTGTGTGCATGTTGGTTCACGAACGCGTGTGCACGTTCATGCTTCTTTGTGCGTGCACATGTGCAACCGGTTACCCTCCTGTGTGACATGATGTACAATCAGAGACATTCTATCCCACCCGCCGTCATTAACTCTGATGTACAGCCAAATATCGTTATGTATGGTTGACTGCATGATTTACTGTTGGGGGCATAATGGAGTAGCCACTGTAATGAACTTGTGGAGTGTTTGATGTGCGGGACTCTGCTGGAGGGAGAGAAGTAAATACTACGACTGTGATGGCAGCGATTACAGTGGTGATGGGGATGAAATTTGTCTCCTCGCTTACAAAACAAGAGGCATTTCTGGAGGGAGGGTGAGGAGGAGAAATGGAGGGCAGAACGCAGGAGGAGGCGCAGAAAGCAGTTCTGAGTCGATTAGGAGGAATCAGGTGAAGCAAGGGAATTACAGAATGCCAACTTTGATGTTTTGGCAGAAAGAACACGGCTGAAAGGAAACAGCGACGACGACACTGATGGAGGAGTTTGCCCAGACTTTCGTGATCCTTTTATTATTAAAATGTGTCAAAGTAGGTCAGCACTCTGCATGGGTTTAAGTTTGCACACCTGACGGTGGAGGTAAAAAGGAGGAGACCACAAGCATGGAGAAAAAGGAAACGCGTGGCCAAAGGTCATCACTTCTGCAGATAATGAAATACAGAAGGGTAAGAAATGAGTTCATGAAGAAAAAGATCAAAAGCCCAAGTTATAAAAGGAGAATATAACACTATTTCACTGTGGCACAGCAGTAGCTAAAAGTCATGCCCTTTTTCTTTATGGTTTGGGTTTACTCCCCACAGCTTTTGATTTCCCATAAAACATGCATCTACTGAAATTGTCATTATTTCTATCATTACTTTCTACATTCCACAAAGACATGACGGTAATCTCAGATTTTTTTTTTTTCCCTCCCTCAGAACAGTGGAGCGTTTATTGTCAGGATCACAGTCTGACTTTGCCCCCTATTGGTGTAAAGCTTTAACTGCCTTCTTGATGAATTTTGCTGCCATGCTCAGCTGGAATTATTATAAAACTGGATACTTAAAGGAAGGAATTACTAAAGTTTGCATAATAACCTCATGCTGTGTTTCCCAAACTCTGGGAAATATAACAGTTTAGGGGGGAAAAAATCTTACAAATTAAAACAGAAGAACAAAAACTGAACAAATCAGTTTAATTCCTGAATAACATCTGAATTTATGAAATAACAAAAGCACCAAACTATAACACTGAGTTGCCTTTATCTCCACTGGAAACATTAATTCTAAAATCATATCTGATAGTCCATGGGAAGTGTTTTTTTTTTTTTTTTTTATAAAAGGAAAACAAGTATTTGGTCATAATTCCAAACCGAGCATCACCTCAACAGCATTTTTTAATAGAAATAATGTTATAATTTCTTTATTTGTTAAAATAAAATTTAATTGATCTATAAATTAAAATAAATTACAAAAATATACCTTGAATGTTTTCAATAAAAAAACTAGTGTCAACTATTTTCACAACATATTTTAAAAATTATAATTGACCCTTTAAGTCCTGCCACCTGATCAACATGAAATAAAATCTAAATCCAAACGATTTTTAAACCCTCTCTGCGTTGAGGACAGACACTATCTTGTCTTTAAGAAACACTTCCATCACACCAAATCTGAAAGAGTTTCTGTCTTAAATTTGCTTTGTGTTTTCTTTGCACCCACAGAAAGGAAAAGTCCCACAGCAGGGCTGCAGCCAGGGTCTCCACAAAACCTTATCCCAAGTCATTTGGTTTCGAACTCCGCTGGCATTGGAGCTGGTCTGCAACTGTCCCTCATCAGATCTCTTTTCTTGTTTGAGAGTGTCTTCATGTCTCTCCACAGCTGCGGCGGTCCGCTCGAGGATTTCTGCATATCGAGGCTCGGTCTCAGGTCTGAGTGGGCGGGACTCAGAGGGGTCATGGTAAAGGTCATACAGCAGTGGCGGGTCGTGGCGCGTCACGTATTCCCCGTGACACAGGCACACCTTGGTGTCGTAGCATCCGCCAGCTCCCGGTGGAAAGAAATTGGGAGTGAAAAAGTGCACCTTAAAGATGGAGTCACCTGGAAATAAAGGTAAGAAAGGTTTTAAATGGCAGGAACAATGTTTCACAATAAAACATCTTTTAGTTAAGTCTATAGTGTGTCAGCGCTGCCTCAATAAAACGTTTGCTTATATTTATTTCACTGAAAAAAGATGAAGCAATGATGTTCCTAAAAAAAGTGGCGTATAATGGAACAAATAAGCAAACTGCAATAGCACATACAAAAGATATACACTCACCGGCCACTTTATTAGGTACACCATGCTAGTAACGGGTTGGACCCCCTTTTGCCTTCAGAACTG
>JAUBOC010000160.1:8522079-8537653 GCA_032275365.1 Anablepsoides cearensis | reverse complement strand
CAATTTGCTGCATGTATGCGCATTTCGTAATTCCCGGGGAATATCTCGCAGCTGAAGATTGTGTTGCGCGAACAGGTCCTATCACGTATAAGCAGCCGTGGCTGAGTAGTAGCCCTTGAACCTTCAAAGGGATCGGTTGTGCTCTAGGTACAGGTAGCGCGTGCTCCCAAATCCTCTAGCACGAATTCTAAACAAGATAAACCGCCACCACGGCAGGCTATAGGCCAAGTTTCGCGCCAGATTATCAGGCGAATATACCGCGTAGTATAAATTTAAAAAGAGAAAGAGACAATACAACTTTCATCAGTGCTTCAGGGGGTCTCCCCCCCCAAAAAGTAATAAAAAATGCCGACATGTGGACGTTTTTAAGTGAAAAATCTACCATGGGAAACAATAAGAACCAAACGAAGCAGCCAACTGCAAGTACACCAGAGCAGAAGCCAACTCAGAATCATCCGAATCTGAAAGTTCAAAGAAACAACCCTAAACGAACAGATAACACGAAACCTTATGAGAAACCAGAAAAAAACTCGGAGAGAAAGCTAAAATCCTCCACCCTATCTAAATCTAATATATCACCAGAAGAACCAGCACCACAGAAGCAAGAAGCAGCAATGCCTTACAAAGAAAACATGGAACTCCCAAAAAAAACATACGAAGATATGATAACTAACAGCCAGAAGCAACAACAAACAATAGAAAAACTGATGAAGACCATACGTGAGCAGACCGAAAGAATAGAAAAACTAGAGAAATTACAAAACCAGTTTACACACGACATGGAAACAGACAACTCAGAAATCCAAGAACACGAGAAAGGACAAACTCAAGAACAAAAGCAAAAGAGTTTTTCCCAAAACCCAAGAAATAACCCTCGGGGAAAATCCAGCAGCGCAGCCGGCGCCGTAGTCAACAACAAGGGCAATAAACGAGACAGCACTCATCAAGGCCTGATCCAAGACCAAGATCAAGAGGACGTTGGAACAACCCCGCCCACCGGACGGAAAGGGAAACCTCCACCCATTGTAATCTTCGGCCAAGACCAAGCAGCAACGGTAAGCCTAATAAAGACACAGCTGGAAAAAGATAATTTCCATATTAAGCGCGTAAATAGTAATAAACACACATTATACACCGAAAACATACAAGATTTTAAAAAAGCGAAAGAACAACTCGAAGCTACAGAGGCCAAGTTTTTCTCTTACACGCCCAAAGAAGAGAAAGTGCAATCATTTCTCTTAAAAGGGCTAGGGACAAGAATAGAACCCGAAGAATTGATGATTGAGCTAAAATCACTTAACGTTGAAAATATTACATTCTTAAAAGCCTCTAGATACACAACTCCTAAATCACAGAAAGAAAATAGACTGTTGCCTATTTATCTAATCCAACTAACACCAGACAGCCAATCATCTAAATTACATAGTATTAAGTATATAAATTACCAAGTAATTAGGTGGGAAAAACTGAAGAAAAGGGAAAGTATCCAATGCAAAAAATGTCAAAGACTGGGCCATGTAGCTTCGAATTGTCACTTGGACTATAGGTGCGTCAAATGCAACGAAAACCACCAGCCAGGTGAATGTAAATTACCAGAACCCACGAACGCAGATGATAGAAGTAAATTATTCTGCGTAACATGCAAAAATTTCGGACACCCTGCCTCGTACAGAGGCTGCGAAGTAAAGTTACAATTGAAGCGTAGGGCACAGGAGAAAATCCAGCTGCTGAAAGAAAGTAGGATCGCTAAAGAGCGTATGCTAAACAATTACATTCAACCGGGAATTCCTTTCTCAAACGTCATTAAAAATAATAAGCAGCAAAATGTCCAAAACACTCATAATACTCGAGAACCTATGCAGCACACGACAAGTAACACACAAAACAGACAAGAAACACCAGACAAAGAAACTTTACAAAACATATCGAAAGAATTATTTAAAATTATGCAATTAGTCCAACAAAATAGTAATAGAATTGATAATCTGTTCTCAATATTAACTGATCCCTGATCCTATTCTCAATGGCTGATGACAACATTACTCATACAACAAATAACTTAAGAATGGCTAAATTAAAGATGATATCGGTAAATGTAGATTCAATTATAACAAACCAAAGAAGAAATAGTCTCTTAAACTTTCTAAAAATTCATAACCCAGACATTGCAACTCTAAACGAAACCAAACTAAACCCAAAACATAAAATTGATTTTAAAGATTATAACATCATTAGGAGGGACCGACCAAATGCGGTACAAGGCGGGGGAGTAGCAATTCTAATTAAGAAAACCTTAAAATTTAAGCGAATAGTACTATCTGAAGTAGAACAATTTAAAAACTTAGAAATAATAATTATTAGTCTCTGCCTCTCAAACAATCAAAAGCTTTACATTATAGCAGCTTACGCACCTTATGGAGAACGATTGAGCTTTAATCAAGAAATAGATAAACTGTTTCAAATACTTCAGCTAGATGATCTTAACAACTATTATGTAATGGCAGGGGATTTAAATGCTAAGCATACTAGTTGGCTAAACCAATCATTTAACACTAGAGGAACATTTTTAAGAAATTGGGTAGATGATAACGAAATAAAGTACAAACTAAAACTGTATGGCTCAAATCTCCCCTCTTATCCAAGGGGAAATTCGTATCTAGATCTTTGCTTAGCCGATAACAGATTACAAGTCACAAAATCTGAAAATACTGACAAACTCGGAACTTTACAGTACGATAGCGACCATAGTGCAATTGAAATGCAAATTTGTTATAAAAATGATATTTACTTCCTACTTGAAAAAATGGAAAATAATCACAAACTTAATTTCAGAAACACTAACTGGGAAGATTTTTCAAACCACTTAACTAAAGAATATAACTCTAACATTCCTAACAATAGAAATTTATCCAACGAAGAAATAGATATTTATTTGAAAGACATAAACTCAGCGATAACAATTGCAATGAATAACACCGTTCCAAAAATTAAAAGTAAAAATTCTATGGAATGCTACCAAACACCCTTAATCATGAAAATCCAAAAACAAAAGAGCAAGTTAATAACCAGAATAAATAAAATCCATAGAAACTTTCAAACTCATAATAATAAAGAACTAAATATACTACAAAATAAATTAATCGCGATAAAAGCCCTGCTCAAGCAGCAATATATTAAATCCATAAATGCATACTGGGAAGAAAAAGTCAGCAAAATTCCAGTTAATGATGCAAAAAACATGTTTCCCCAAGTTAACCAAATATTTAGATCTAAGGGAAAAGTCTCCATCCCGCAACTTAAAATACAAAACCAAGATACACAGCTCCTCCAAGAAGCAAACATCAACACTAATAGTTTGTTAAAAGACGATGCTGACAAATACATAATCTCTAACGAAGAAGATAAACTCAAAATAATAGGCACACACTTCCAAAACACGCACACCAAATTCCTTCATCTCGGACGAGAGGGACTAAATAGAATCATCAATAAAAAAATAGAAGACTTTGAGCGAGAAATAAAAGACGAGCAAAAAATAAATAGAACGGTAGTAACATTTAACGACAACCTAAATGCAGACAGTATTTGTGCATTAGACGAGAACGTTCCAAATTTCTTTACCTCAAAAATTAGGTTAAAAAACATATTCAAAAATCTAAACAATAAAAAATCGTCGGGCATCGATGGCATTCCAAATATAGTACTAAAGCACATAACATCAAAAATTATTGACGATTATTGCATCCTCTTTAACAACATGTTAAATAATAGCTTCTTCCCAGAGGAGTGGAAAAAATCCAAAATTATTCCTATCCCCAAAAAAGGAAATAATAGTATAAACCCAGCGGACTTCAGACCCATAAGTCTCCTCCCAAATATAAGTAAAGTTTTCGAAGTTATAGTAAAGGACTCTCTAGTGAAAGTGTGCGAAGAAAAAGACATAATACCGCAATCCCAATTCGGATTTAAGCATAAACATTCTACCATCCATGCCATAAATAAACTAACGTCAGACATCTGTTGGGCAATTAATGATAAAAACTATGTAGGTGCATGTCTAATAGATTTAGAAAAAGCTTTTGATACAGTCTGGATAGACGGACTAATATATAAAATGCTAAAAAATACATTCCCCAAATATCTCATCAAAATAATCAAAGAAATGATTACAAGAAAATCCTTTATAATAACAGACGGTAATATTACTCCTGATAAAGTTTTCTTAGTCCTAAATGGCCTTCACCAAGGAACAGTACTGTCACCGATACTATTTAATATTTACATAAACGAAATTTTAAAAATGTACGGAATTAACGTAGATATAAATAAAAGAGCAATTGCATTCGCAGATGACATAATAATCTACATTATAGGTAAAAAAGTATCAGAAATACAAGAAGCCCTGCAAGACCTTTTTGAAAAAGTTCAATACTATATTCATACGTGGAAGCTAAAAATAAACGTCTCAAAATGCGAAACAATCCTATTTAGGCCGCCTCTTAGTCAATCAACTAAGAACACAAGAAAAAATTGGAAAAATTTCCAGATAAAAGAACGTAAAGATGGAGGAGAACCGGTTCCAAATAGACGAATAGTCAAGTACTTAGGCATCAATATTGATCAAACCCTATATTTTAATAAACATGTAGGAATACAACTAAACAAAGCGAGAAACGCATTCTCCATGCTAAAAAGACTAGTCTATAATAAATATTTAAACTATAAAATTAAAATTAAATGTTACCTATTAATAGTGCGACCCATAATAACATACGCCTGCCCTATATGGTACAACATTAGTCCGGCTATTATGGAGAGAATCAGAGTCTTTGAAAGAAAATGTTTAAGGGCATGCCTAGGGAAGTATAGAGCAGCTGCGTCAGATTATGAAAAATATATATCTAATGAACAAATCTATAATATGGCAAATGTTTACAAAATTGACACACAAATTCTAAAAATAGCTAGAAATCATTTTGCAAATACACGAAATGTAACAGAAAACAGTTTAATTTTTGCAACCTACTACCCTAACGATCAGTATTACGAAAATGTAATCAAAACAAACTTTATTCCACCAGAAGCATTCGTATACCTTGATAAAAATGGATATATTCAGGACACACACGGTGCGCCAGTCATATACCACTTCAAAAGACATGCAACAAAAAAAGCTATCCTATACGACAAACACCTAGACACACGAGTACCAAACGAGGCATGGAGATTCACTACATGCACTACCAATAAGGAAAAAAAAGATAAACATAGATTAAATACCAAAAAATACTTTTGGCTAGAAGAATAGCACACTTTAGCAATTCTACTTTCTATCTAGAATAGTATCCTAGTACAAAATTACCAAATAGATTTTATTTTATTTTTCATTATCATATTATTGTATTGATTAACAATAATTACATTGTGATTGTGTAAAAACTAGAATAAATAACTAGAAATATTTAAACTTTTATCATAACTTAATATTCGTATATTTGTATAAAATAATTGAGTAAAATTTTTTTCTCTTATATCATAAGTATGCAATATCAGATGACATTCCTCATCAATCGTTCTTGTTATATTTATGTATAGTCTAATTCCTACTAGTATAGTTTTTTTTTTGTTATATATATTTATTCTTTATACCCAAGAAAAACTACGAAAAAAAAAGCATGAGTCAGAGAGATAATAAAAGAGTTTGAGTCAATGAAATTAGGCGGGATGAAACAGGCGAGTTCGGTGAGTCAGTAAAAGGAAACACACGTGGTGCCAGCAGACAGGCATGAACATGCGTGGTCACAAATACACACAACAGTGATAGACACTGACACTGATGGAGCTTAAAACCCTTAAATATCTTTAAGTCAGCACTGGTTTGGTAAATTGTTTAAACATTTTCACACCTTCTTTGTAGTTTAGCCTGAAGACATTTCCGCAAAGCCACTTATGTTTAGAAGGTTTTGAAAATGTTTTGATGGGAAAAAAAACCCTGCTAAGCTTCTTGTGTGACACAAAACAGTGGGTCAAACATTATGCTGCGGGTATGTTTGGGACAGCGCAAGAGACGGGAGGAAATCATTTCAAATGGTAAAAAGGGACAGTGGTAACTCACCTTGGGTTGACTCTTTTTCTGTGATTGAAAACAGAAAAGAAATTTAGTACATAACATGAAAATGGCGCCATTTACAGCAACATGTTAGACATCAGATTTATGCAAAACGTGCTGTTGGGAGTTATGCAAATAATCACAGTGAGGCAGTTTACCTGCACGCACCTTTCATACTAGTCACATTTATGCACCACTCAGCACAAGCTAATACTAACAGCTATAACACGATACATCAGAAAGTTTTTTTTTATTTCAAACAGAGAAGATGTTTTTGTTCTGAGGCTTGTTTCCTGTTGGTTTTGTCAAAGGCATGTCAGTAATATCCTGTGTGTTTCAGCAGGTTTTCAAACAACAAAAGCCCCGCTGCTGTTGCTGCTGCTGAACAGCACAGTATTTTACTGGGATTTCTGGGATGTGAACAGGAAATGTTTCCATGAAAAATTTATGTTTTGCAAAAAATGCATATTTTGATTTACTGCGTGGAAACACAAAACAACACTCACCTCCCTCCTTGACAGGTTCTAAAAGCACAAGAAAAAGAAAAACAAAAAAAGATGTGTAAGTTTTAGACAGCACAGAGAGAAAAAGCTTTTACTTAAACGGGCTGGTAATAGCCTGGAACGGTTTTGACAGAGATAGTGGAACAAAAAAAGGAGAGGGATTAGCTTTAATCTCTTTGTGGTAGTTTATGTTTCAGAGGCATTAAGGACCTTTAAGTTTCTGGCTGAGAAACACACACAGATTCCAGCTTAACACATTTATTTGTGTGCTTTTCTTTTTTAAAGGCAGTCTTTGACGTTACTTTTCCCTGCACCCCCACTTAAGCATTAACCATCATTATCAAACCTGGCGCGGGTTTTAAACCTAAAACTACGTCTCAGTGTTAAATAGCCCCTTATAAAAGTGTGAAACATTGACATCTAAACCAAGTCAATGGTTCTTACATGGATAACAACCCATGGTCTGTCACACAAACAGAGAAACACAATCAGCTAGTGTTACTCCTTTACTCTCATAGTGATGCATTATCACCATAATAGCAATAAAATATCAGACATGAACCCCATAGCAATCTGTGATCAGCAATCTGATCTGTAAACCAACAACCCTGTTATTGCTTTCCTTGTTGCCTGTCTGTATTTGTCTGTGACATCATGGCTGCCAACCTGCTTCAACTTGACCAAGCTGCTGAGAACGGGCACTTTCAGAGAACAAAGCCGTGATTAAAGTGATTAACAAGAGTCAAATTTCACATGAGCGGTGAAGAGCAATCACACAACAAAACATCTTGTTCCTGATCTGCTGTCAAACTGCTTTGTGACTCCTGATTAAAGGGATAGCTCAGGTCTTTAAAGTGCCTGTGACATGCCTATCCTTCAAATACAAAAAGTCAAATAAAACATATTTATACTTAAGAAAATTGGCATAGTCACATGATTTTACCCATTTTGTCACATAACTGGCCTACTTTCTTTTGAATTTGCCTCAGTCAAAGTGAAACAGGAAGTGACATCAAAGGGGAACTGCTTAATAAAATAAACTTGCTGATCTCTGTTTATTAAAAAAAATGTTTTTAAACTAACTCTTCTTCATCTCTCTTTGTTAGCAACTAAAAATAATCTAAAGAAACAGATTCTTCTCTACAGTCTGTTTTGTTAGCTTTTGTAACAATGCTCTGTTCAAATGCTGACATTCTCTTTTTACATCACTTCCTGTTTCTTCACATGCAAATATCTCAACAACTGTTCATCTCTGCGACGTGAAATTTGTTTTGCAATATGTTATCATTGTTATCTTTCCAAAAATGCATTCATGTTTATTACAAAGATTTGATGTCACAGGCCCTTTAAAGCTGGTCTATGGAGCACTTTAAGCAGGAAGATCACAATAATTCTGCATAAATGGTTACGTGACGCAAAACTGATTATGGCGTAAAGGTTTATGAAACAGCATTTTAATAAATCAGTCCAGTTAGAATTGGACTATATGTTGCAAGACATTGTATTGACTACAAGAAAACATTTAACTACAATTGAGTCTTTACTAACCTGCGTTAAAGTTGCCAGTCCTTTGTTTTTTTGTTTGGCCTTTATCTGCAGTGTCATCATCACCCAATGCATCTAACAAGTCAAACTCATCATGTTCTGCAAAGAAAATAAATACATAAATATATGTATTAGAAATTAATAGCTATATAAATATCGCCTAAATATATAGTTTCCTTCACACTTGTTATTTCTGTAATTGAACTACAGTGACATCCAACAATGTTTCACTCCTCGGTTCAGTTTCTCCTTTGGGAGATGAGTAGACTAAGAAACAGAACCAGAAAAGGCCGTGACAGTTATCCTGTGAACCAGAGTTGGTTTGCATTCAAGGGTATTATCTGTCAGGAATAATATCTTGCCTAACTTCATACTCACCGGGGAAAAACCCCAGAGGAGCTTAGAAACACCAGAGGTACCTGGGTGTGACTCCGTAAACACAACAGTTTTGAGGGAGGACGGGGTGAAGCATGATTAGTGAAATAATTTATGGCTGAAAGCGACTCAGAGGCACGTTTAGTCAATGATCTATTAACTCCTGTCCTAATAAAATGCCTCACAGCAAGAAAAGCTTTTTTATTGTGCAAGAACATGAATGCTACATAACCTTTTTTTGCTGATTGCTGCATTTAACTCACTATTTTGTATATGTATCCCTCTATATTTTTTTACAATCTTCTTTTTTCTCTCAACATGTTTTTCATTTATGTCACATAAAGACAAAAAAAAAAGGTCTTTGACAGTTGACATTGGTGACCACTTCATCAACACAAAAAGCTTCATTTAAGCAGCATTAAAAAAAATAAAATAAAATAAAATAAAGGTTAAAAAAAATAAAGGATACACCTTAGTTTTGATAATAAATTTCACAGAATCTATATCTCTACTGAAAGATAAAAAAATAGGAGGTAAAACTGTACGAGCCAAGTTCCCACCTTCAGTGAACATCTGTTTCTCATATTGGTTCAGGGAGTTTCACTAAGATTCTATGCAATATAATAAATAAAGTAAGACATGTTCATTTTTTCAAATAACAGCAGAACTCTGTCAACAGAGATGTTATTTAGTAGGATGGAGGTCGAACATGACTTCAGATGTTTAGTGGGAAACCTGAGATGTAGTTATTTACTCTACATTGGTTTGAGGCTAAAATGGACGTCACTGTGGTCTGTTTTAATCTGAGCGACCCAGAATTTAACTGAATTAAAAAACCCAAACAAAAGCATTTAGTTACCACAACAAGAAAAAACAGAAATATTTTTCTCATTTTAGAGATTTTGAAGTTATCTAACCCACCGGATCCTCACCTAACGGAGCCCGCGAGGGGACATGGGGAGTTTTTTCTTTTGCGTTACCTCACCGTATCTTCGCATCACCTTGCAATACAGTTGCGTTGCCTCACAATAACTTTTGCATTACCACGCAAAAGTTTGTTTTGTATGAACTGAATTAAATCAGACTTTTATTTTGAAATTACTGAAAAAGGATGGGTCGGCACAAGTTCAGGAAATGACACTGATATTGCACGGCTGCACTAAGTTGAAATTTTGGCGTATTACATACTTGCATGCATGGCTGTGTGATAGTATTGGTCAGCATGTGAATTTGTTAATAAACCGGCAGGCACAACAAAGGAACGCAAAAAGGATTGCAAGGTAATGCGCTATTATTGCGTCGGAACTTATGAGAAAAAAATTCCCCGTCTCTTTGCGCGCTTCGTATCACCTATACAGCTTTTTTTTTTTGTTATGGAACTTAAAAAAGAACTTTAAATTTTCTGTTTTGAAATTTTGACAATATTTTTTGGCACATGTTAGTGTTTTGTGTAGCTTTGAGGTTTGGCTTTAAATAAGCAGACATTTATAAATCACATAAAAAAATATAAATTTACCTGCTTTAACTCCTTGATTGACTTTTGCACCAACTACTAGATGAGATAAAAAAACAAAAACAGTGTTACACTTCTAAAGCAAACAACACAAAAGCAATTTCACATTTTGAGTTTGAATTCTTATTGTATTTATTTTCATTTGCAAAGGCAGGTCATAATCTGGCACCAACAGATGCTTTAGCTTTTCTCTTATGAACTGACAATTGCGTTTAAATTTAAAGACTGCGTACAGAGATGACCAATCATTTTATTAAGATTTTAACAAAAATGAACCTGAAACAACCAGTTGAATTTTGTTGTCTCGCTGTTTTCTTAAACAAAACCACCTAGGATTTCCTGCATCACATGTGAATATGACAATGTTCACAGACTCTGGTTATGATTGCTTTGCCACATGTCTCTGAGAAAGCTGGGACAGAAGGGAATAGTCAGAATCAGCTGGGACCCAGCAGTAGAAAATACTCCACAGTGGCGCCTTGGAAAGGTACATACCGTGCAGAATGTAAAAAAAAAAAAGAAAGTATGAAAATTACTGTCTTTTGCCTGAAGGAAGTTAATCTTAGCAGACAAGTTTGACAAATTATAGAGGAGTTCGACTCTTTTTCAACTGACATTGATACTATATGTGCTTCAGCGTACATGCTACTGTGACTAAACAGCGGAAAAATACGCAAACAGTCAGGAAATGGAGGAAGCTATGAACAACAGATTCTTCAGACAATTACTCAATATGTGAAAACACATGGGACCAGACAGAGATTATCCAGACTTCATTCTAAGATCAAATATGATGATGTTAATAATGACTAAAGCAGGTTATAAATCCAGTTTGTATTATGGATTTGGGAAAAAATATATTTTTTTATATGCTCATATATATAAAACAAAGAAACATATAAAAAATACATTCACTAGTCTTACTTTATTAATTACGTTTCGGAGCTATGTTATCTGCAAGCCTTATCATGTTCGCTCTTATTGCAATTATCCTACAGGGAAAACATTCTCTACTTCTAGATAAAATAAAACCTGAATGTCGTTAGCATCAACAGGGCAGTGTTCATTGCTGAGTTTAGGTGTGTGACTTCCAAAGAAGCTCTCAGAGGAAAATGTTTCGTAAAGGTTGTTCAGTGGAAAAATAAAAACGCCTGCAAAGATTATTTCCTTGTTAACTGGAAAGATTTAAGACGCGTTATGTTTCTAACAAGCTCGAGCAGTTCTCAGACTTTTCTTTGTGCTCGTAGCCTAAATGCGCTGCAAATGAATTAGCAGCTGGAGTCGATTTGCTCGTCTTCAATCGCAAGTAAAAAAAACAAAAAATAACGCAATTGTCTCAGGTTCCAAACCATCCGATAGTGGCAGAAACACTAATGTTCGGACTAATCATCTGTCAGACAGAGACTTACAAACTGGTGCTATGAATTGACCACATTAGCACTGGTTCTGGGCGGTTCTTATCAGACAGGTCGGTCAAAATTTGCTGAAGATTTCAAACCATTTCTGTTGCAACTAAACCATCTGGCACATCCAGTTATAGACCTTGCTTGCCACGACGTAGATCCATTAAACAGTATGACACTTTTGGTACATGGCCTTCTGTCATTATTTATCTGAACAGGGAAGAAAACACGAGGTAACATTTGTTCTTACGATGCAATTTCATTCAGAAACACAACCGACAGCATTTTATAAACCGACCTACTCGCGAGTAAAACAGGTTCAGTTTAAGCAAAAGCCAGTAGCTTCTTGAGGAGTCATTTCTTTATTGCAACATGGGGTGAAGCGGAGTACTTTTACTCTGTCAGTATCTTATCTGCAGTGGGTGGGGCTCAATATAATCCCAGTTTTAAAAATATGAGAAAAAATAAGCAAAAAAACGGCCTAACCAGTCACAAAACTAAAGATATTCATAATGGAGCTAAAAAAAACATTTGAGGCAACTCACTTTTAAACATTAACCAGTTAAGTACTTCCTATTGTGTGCACTTTTACAGAATATTTGTCAAACCAAACTGTGGTCAATACTAATTATCCCTAATTATATGTATTTAGTGCAATCCTATTTAAAAGAAAACACACAAAATAAAACAGAAAATCCCTTTAAGGCTGTCCCACAGTGAGATTATGCAGCATATTTTTGTCATCCAATACTGTCACATGCTCAAAAATATCATTGGCTCTTCACGGCAATGATATTTTAACAAGCTTAAAAGATCTGGATAATGTTAAAGGTTTGGATCATGTTCGCCCATCAGTGAAATGCTTTTTTGGAAGTTGCCTGTGTATATACAAAAGTCATTACTAAACCACCAACAAAGGGATTCCTTTTGTTTCCAGGCACAAAGCACTTTATGACAAACTATGTAAAGTATGCAGCAGTAACTGGATACAAACACTGGTGACCTTCTTTTAATGCATGGTTCTAATGTCACCAGCGGGAAATCAAACTGAACCGTTATTGTACTAAAATAGACCTGGAAATAATCAGGACAAAACAACTCTTGTATTATCAGCTAAAATATGACTTTTTGTTTAATATAGCATCCTTTTCTCAGACTTTAGGCTGAAGCCATATTTGTTCCTGGACGTGTGTGCAGATGGTGCAGTGTGTACAAATCTCACTTTCTGGCTCTAGAATCAATGGAACAAGTGTTGTTTCCTCTTCTTTAAGAGCAGGTGTGGTTTTCTCATCTCCTCCAGTCTGTTGGAAATACACCATACAGCACATGAACATGTATGAAAGGAGAGGATACCTTATGTGACAAAATCAATTTCTTTCAAATGATTGTTAAAGAGTTTCTAGACTGGATACTGACCTCTTCTTGAATTGCTGGTGCATCAGTGACTACAGGAACTTGCTCTTCTAAACTCGTCGTCTCAGGCTCTACATCAAGGCCTGAACCAGCGCCTGGGTTTGAGGAGGAGGAAGAAGAGGATACAGGAAGTTAGCCTCTAAGTCTAAATAGTGTTACTCTTATGCTTGTGTGAAAGAATAAAAATTGTTATTAACTATTCATATCTCAATTAAAAATAATTAGAATACATTTGACCTCAAATTGACCAAACAGATTTTTAATATTTGGATTAAAAAAAATGTTTTAGGAATGCACTGTCAACAGAATCCAACATGAAAACAGTAAAACATGTCAAATAAACAGCTCAAATATGTATTTTCTTTATTACCTTGGGTTGTTAGAACTCCCTCTGCCACAGTGGTTTCAATTAGTGCATCACCAGAAGTGGGAGCCTCTGTTTCTGTTTCTACTACTTCGGGCACTGCTGGCTCTGGTGCAGGAGTTGCTTCTGCCTCTGCAGGTACGTCTGCTGCAGGAGTTGTTATTTCTGCTTCTTCTGCTGTTGATTCCGTTGCTTCATTTGCGACGCCCCCCTCTCCTGCTGCGGCTGTTGGTTCTGCATTTTCTAAAGAAGTTGTCTCTTCTGAATCCGAAGGTGCCGGAGTCACACCATCGTCTTCAGAAGGGTCAGCGTCTGGCTCAGTATCTTCTGGTGATGCTTCCTGTATTGAGCAACAACAACAACAAATAAAAACTCATCAAGGCAAAGACACTCAGGGTACACCTGCCTCGTGACTACGTGTGGTGAGATAATTACTGTAAACAGTTTGTGTGGCAGAAGTTTAAACAAAGATTAGCTGTTAGAACAGTGGTGTCCAATCTTCTTCTGTACAAGTTGAAGCGTATCTAAAACATGGAGGATAATAGCCCTTGATGACCAGCTTTAGGCACCACTAGATGTTTTGATTGTTCTTAGTAAAATGGTTTTGTTTCATTTGTTTCGGTCATACAGTGGAATGTGTTGACACTTATAAATATTTTGGTACAGTTATTGACAGTAAACTGTCCTTTGAGGCAAGCTGTGACGCTGCCTGTAAAAACGGGAACCAGCACTTGTTCTTTTCATCCTTTAACATCAACAAAACTCGGTTTGATCGTGCTTTTATTGAATCAGTTTGCTTGGTGTCCTGGTTCGGCAGTATTTCTCTGAAAAACAAGAACTGCCTGAACCAAATAGTGAAGCGGTCCACGTGTCTCACTCTCTGCATCACGATTTGGGCTCCTCCCATCAGGATATTTAGATACTTAGTGCCAGAATGTATCTTTTTTTAATTCAAATAAGCATAGTTTCAATAGTGCTTATTCTTCTAACCTTTTATATATCATTTTTATCTTGTTATGTTTTATCTTGTCTTTTATCTCATTTTATTTTTTTATTCTGATGTAGTTTTTCAAGTTGTAAGTTGTATTTTATTTATTTTTATATTGTGCATCTGGTCACTTTTTAATCTTGTTGCATCTGCTGTATGTTCATGTATGTCTTATGTTTTTTTGGAGGAAAGCTAACTCACTTCACCGTAATCATATCTAGCTGTGGATACAAATAAAGTAGCTTGGTAAAAACCAGCCCCTTGTCCTTTGCTTTGCTTCTTACAGAGGGTCTGGACTCTCAGTGATTGCGATTTCTTGCTGGAGGCGTGAACTCTGTTGAAGTTTAAAACAAATGGCTCTGATTTACCCAGTTGCTAACGTTTGGCCGTGACGAAGTGCGTCCAGCTCGACCGTGAAGGAAGCTAAGCGAAAAAGCTAACTGGAAGTTGCGTTCGCTGTAAACAACTATCCTCTACTGGGAGGACAGATGTACGAAACCGAACAAACTGGCTGTAAATGAGTGCTGCAGGGCTTTGTGAGACAAATTCTGTTTAATTTAGAAGCCTTGTCCGCACGGACTGGCTTCACTTCCTCCACTGCCCTTGCTAAACTACACGCAGAATAAAACTGAACAGAAAATCAACATCGTCGTTCACAACTCATTTTGTTTTCGCTGATTTGCTTGGTTGAAATTCTACCAAAGAAATCTTTGTCTATAAGAGAAATTCTAGATGGAGCAGAGAAGGGAAACTAGAACTGAGGGGAACTGTGTAGGAAGGCAAGGGCCAGGCTACAAATAAACTTGATTGATGGATTGATTGAGAAATCAGAGAAAATGCCAGCCAGATGAGTTTTTGTCAATTTTTTTTTCTGCAAGATTTTGTTGAAAGCTCATCTCATTGTGTTTTGTCTCTTTTAAAATAATTTTATATCTTACAGTAGCTGGGTTGATGTCGTCTGTGCCGGCATCAGGCGTTGCGTCAACCTCTCCGTCTGATACGGCGTCCTCTGTATCTGGAGTAGTCTCATCATCTGTGGTAACATCAAGGCAAAGTTGTGTGAAAAAAAGAAGGTAACCAAATAACTAAGTGATGCATTTATCACTGTAAACTGCAAACTTACAAAAGAGAAGCTGCTCCCAAAAAAAAAACCCTTTATAAAACTCTAAATTGTGTTTTTTAAATGTGTCCCCCTTATTGTGCTCAAAGTAAGGGGACAAATTCATTTTAATACAGAGTTTGATTCTGTTCATAACTTTTATGGACAGAATTTCTAGGCGCAGACGAGGTGTTGAGGGGATCCCTTTTGGTGACCTTAGGATCACGTCTCTGCTTTTTGCGGACGATGTGGTTCTATTGGC
>JAUBOC010000160.1:8479001-8492145 GCA_032275365.1 Anablepsoides cearensis | reverse complement strand
TCACTTTTTAAATGGAATTACTGAAATAAATCTACTTTTTCATGATATTCTAATTTTATGACCAGCACCTGTATGATCATGTTTTTTTGTTTATGTCATAATTGGATCATATTTTGACTGACATTAACAATTAAATGTCAAATTGTTGGATTTATTTATCCAAGTTGTCAACAATTTCCACTCAACTGAGTTGAGTAAAGTAAAGCAACTTTCACATTTACTTTAAAGTTGCTTTAAACTTTCTCAACTCAGTTGAGTGGAAATAGTTGACATAATTTGTTTAAATAAATCCAACACATCGGTTTTTTGAGTGTAACTTGGTTAAGGCTGTTGCATAAAGTTATACACAGTGTTACATTGTTCAGTAATATTGAAAATCTTCCCTTACTATTAGAAACCAAAATATATTTACCTATTTATATTTTGGTCATCTATTTATTACATTAGGAATATGTTATATCTGGAGCTATGCTTCATTGTGCTGAAACAGTTTTGGTTTTTTCATTGGTTTACTGACTCAAAAACTAACACTTACTATAACCTTGACCTGTTACGATCTACAGTACTGAATACAAGCTGAGCACACAACAATCAATTGTCTTAAGTCTAAATGCACTCTTTAATAAATGTTATTAGAATGGATGTACAGTGCTACAAAACTAATTTAAATGAATTGAATGTTTTTAAATATGATTATATGTCTGCTGTCATGCCCTCTGTTTTTGGCTTTCTCTGTCATCCCACTCATTATGACCGCCTCTTTCGTCATCCGTGAACTTTTTCCCTGCCTCAAATCTCTTTCAGTGTTTTCTTACAGCCACATCTTTCTGACCGTCCGGCTCAAATCATCAACATGTTTGTCCATCATTCTGGTTACTGCTGATGACACAATCAACATGAATTAAAAATGCTGTTTTTTGGTCCTTTTAATTTGTTGACTTTTTCTATATTTTCTTGTGTTTTTTATGCGTAGTCTTTACGTTACCATCTTCTTTCCACTTCTTTTTAACCTCTTTTATTTTTTACTTTTGATCTGTCCTGTTTGAACTTTTTTATCTCTGCCCTCTTCCTTTTTAGCCTACAACTTGTTTGTTTCTGTCCCTTCTTTTAATTTCCACTCTCCCTCTCTTTCTCACTTGCTTCCCTCCCTTTTTTTTTCTTCTTTTTCTACCCAAACTTCTGCAGCCCAGCTGGCAAGGGTTTCTAGTGGTGTAGTAAAATATAAATATAATAAGGACGTTTTTGAGCTGGTGAATCCATTCTGAGCAGAGAAACATCACCACAGAGCCCACAGATGTGGCACATACTCAGGAGAGAGGGATCTGAAGAGGGAGGAGAAAAACTCTCATACGACACATGTAACAGCAGGGGCACCGGGCAGCGTATTAGTTTGCATTAAAAAGCTACTTGCTATTAAGACAAATTGGACCAATTTGAATTAAGTTTGGGTGCAAGTTTCAAGCAGGTTTTGGGTCAATAAAGCTTTATTTCCCGTAAGTGATCTGATTTTTAATGAAATTGAAATGAAATAGTGGTCGTTTTGTTGATTGAAGCACATTTTACTTCTATTTATTTGACTTCCTTTTTAACAAAAACAAATTCATTTTGCCTTTATCCAAAAAAAATATTAATGGTTCTGTATAAGAAAGATCCTTTTTTGATGGGATTATGTTTTACTAAGTTAATTTCTTCTTTCTAACACAACATAACAACATATTGCATATACCATTCATATGGGCAGATTATTACATGTGTGCTTCGAGGCCTTTCAAACACATGTGTTTAATGTCAGAGCAGAGTTTAACCTCTTTCAGTCCCCTGGGTAGCGTTTTTGTTTGCTTTAGCCATGTGGTGGCTAGCCTTGCCCGCTAACTCCAAGACACATTTAGCCCGTGCTCCACTTTTATATCATCCTGCTTTTATTTTCCTACTGTCTGCTCCGACCAAGCACACTAAACTTGCCTTTAGAAAGACTAGTAATGGAGCCACTCTCACCCAGTGACAGACAGATTTGGGCATTGTGGTTTTCACCGGCTGCCATGTTAGCTACCATTTTAACTAAACTCTACTGACCAAGTGGCACTCACACCAAAAATAACTAGTGGAATGTGTGAAAAATGAGTTTATAGCTAATTTGGAATAATCTATCTCTTTGTTACAGATAGTAAAGTGTGCACAATTTCCGACAGAACCACGCTGATTCTTAGCTGTCGAGCACATAAACAGAGATTGAGGTGTTTATTGTGGTCAGGGGGTTGGATGCTGAGCGTGTGGAGGAAAAGAGGGGCGAAAAAAAGGAGGAGGAGGATGAGGGAAAGTGGTTTTAATCGCCAGTTGTTGTTACCTTGAGTTACCTTTAACCCCCATTGCAGAAAAAAAAGATCCACCACAAACCACAAATATGCAAGCTTCGAGTGAAAAACACCCAAAACTCACTTGTTTACTAAATAATGTGCCGTGTGCCATTCACTGCATTTTCCTACTTCATTCCGCTCCCATAACATTCTTTCATTCATTCATTCTTACTTCTTTATTTACTGTTCTTGGCCATGTCTGAAAGCATGTGAACCCTTATAAAAGTACTCTAATTAAGCACAATTATGATCTAAAATGATTGCATTTTGACACGAGTCCCAAAAGACAATAATATGAAGATAATAAAATAAAATGGAAAGAAATTACTTGATTGTGGTTTATGTTGAAGGACTTAAAAGTAGGCCTGCATGAGGCAAAAACAACAGTAAAGCAATGCTTTAATAATTTAACAAACTTTTAAAAAGGCAGTAAAATGTGCCATGAAAAAGAGCTAAAGTAAACTGGAACACCTGCCAGGTGAATAAACAGAGGATTTGACTAAGGCTGAATAAAGTCAAGACGTACGGCTATAAAGGATTTTATGAGCGGATAGTAAGAAGTGTGCTGTTGGTCAGTGAAACACAGGTGAGCGATGAGCTGGAACAAAGAACTAATTGTGTCTCTGGCAATAACAATACCAAGAACTTAACATCAGAAAACACACATACACACATCTCGTAACATTTAAAACTTTAAAGTCAAAGATCTAAAGTACGCTTTGAGCCTTAAGATGACTTTTAATTTATATGTCTCAATAAAATACACTATTAAATCAACTACATAAGTGAAGGTTGTATGCCCTCTTGGGGCACTATATCTTTGAAGCTTGATTTTTTTTCTCAACACCTCAATAAACAAGTTCTTTTTTTACTTGTTTATTATCTGAATGAATTTACGCCCTAATTATGCTAAATCATGGCACACTCTGTATTTTGCTCACCACTTTATTTCCCGTACTCTCTTTTAACAGTTTTTATCTTTCATTATCTATTTTTATGGTAATTTTTCACATCACTTTCTTTTCATCTTCTAAGAATTTCCTTTCATCTGTCTTCATCCTTTTTGCTCGACTCAGAACCTTTGTTGGTTAGGGCGCTGGGTATGCGTGGGTAACCCCGATGCCCATGTAAAGGCTGTGGACTTTTAGAGCCTCAGTGTCAGCAGATGAAAGCAGAGCGAGATTCTGGGGCTGGCACCCATCTCCTTCTGTCCTGCCACCATGGCCTCTTATTTCACAGAGAAAATTAATAACTTTGACAAACATCAATGAGCGAGGCCCTGATGCTTGGTTGGCTTGTCGGCTGGTCTGGTGTGTGTGCATCTGGTCACACATGCCTCAATATTTGTGTCTTTCCCCTGTATGATCGTGTGCCTACATGAGCCAGCACATGTATCTGAGCTGATACCTTACATGAATGGCACAACAAAGCTGACAGGACGAGTGCGTAACAGAGAAATTGACAGTTTGATGAATGGTAACAGAAAAAAAAAAAAAACTTTAGCTGGAAATCAGGTTTTTGGTTTGGTCTGATCAGACTGCTGTCTGCTTGAAAGTCCCTGGTGTCCCTTCTAAAGGCCAAAATGTAACTGAAAGATGGATGGATTTAGGAAAAGATGGATGGATGGGAACATGTGACCACTTCTGAAGCATTGTCGACAACCATACTGAACAGGCAACAGGCCTGGCTGCAGCCACTCCTGTATTTATGATCTTCAAAGGAAGGATGACACACACCCACATATATCCTCAGAAACGCTCACTCACACCCAAAAACCTTTGAAGACGCGCTTTTGCAAATGTGGATTCCCAGTGATTTGCATAAACTTCTGATCATATCTTTGCTCAACAAAGGGGACTTGTATCAGTACTCATTTAGTAATGAGTCAGGTAACACAACTCATGCCCTCTTGAGAAAGGATGTGTTTATTGGTAGCATTTCAAGGTGGGACAGAGTAAAGAATTTCAAGGTTCACTGCAGCAAACACTGGGACTGACCATGGCAAAAACAAAAACCAAACAAGAAAGAAAAAAAAATCATGGTGTATTTGTGCTTTTGTCATATCTAAAAAGGGGAACAATAAAAGGATATAATAGGAATTCATAGCTAAAGGCTCAAATCTTGGCATGTGTTTTCAGGGTTGTATGTTCACCATTCTGCAAACGCATGAGTCAAAATGAAGTTATGTTGACTTAGCAACTTATTTTTTGTCCATTTGACATGCAGCAAGATTGCACAGAACTATAGTGATAAAACATGTTGTAAAAGTAGGGCACAGGCACACAAAGAGTTTGTGTAAATCTTGAGTGCTAAACTTTATCAAATAAAGCAAATTGTGGTGAACTACATTCAGTCCGCTTGTATTTAGCATAAATTTGATCAGAAAGCTGAAAAAGGTCCAATCAATGTTTACATAATGGTTATGACCTGCTCTATTTTATTTAGAAATGAAGGCTATACTTCCTCTTTGGGAAAAAGAGAAATCAGAGTTAATCAAAATACTTAACTTCAAATCTAAGTCCAGACAAGTCAAAGTATTTCTTTATATCTTAAAAAAATCCATGTTTGTGGCACAACCACCTGAAAGCAACCATGAAGCAGGACTACTGTGACACTTTTCCAAATGTTATTTTTTTCAACTAAAAGGCAAAGAAAAGATCCTTGTCCACAACGCAGTAAAACCTTACCAAAGCCTCTTTACCTCAGCTTTAACTCCTCTGTGACAAAATGTGATTCCTTGTGACTTGTTTGTGTGTTTCATACCAGGAAAGATTCAATAAATTTGCACAAGTGCCCGTAGACTTTCTATTTTAGCCGGAAAGCAAACATGGCTATAGATGGCTGTTTACTGTTTGGGAATCCTTCTCTTTGCTATCCTCTGTTCCACTGAGATACATGAAAAGCAGCAATGCAGCAGAAAATACCTTATGGTGTTTGCGCTCACAAATAATAAATGGAAAACCTCAGGTCTGCACAGTTCGATTCATTCAAATAGGGGAGCCCTGAAAAACAGTGGTGAGACCACTGATTTTCTGCTGGCAAATATTTGAAGAGCTAATTTGGAGGGGCTGAGTTTGTTGATGTGCGTGTGTGTGTATGTGTGGGTGGGTGGGTCTGTGTGTGTGGGAGGGGGTGTGCTGGTGTTTGTGTGTGTTTGTTATTCGCATGCAGTCAGAGAACTAAGCAGGGGGAAAACTTTATTAGGTTCAAAAAGTCTATTAGAAATGAATCCAACAGTCAAATGGTTAATAACTTTACTACGAGTCAATGTCAGGGCAGTCAATCAACCTTTGATCACATTTAATGCTGGAATACAATTAGACAAAATGCTGGCAGAACAACCCATTCTGGGAAATTGATCAGTTTAATTGATTTGTTTTGTCTGTTGTTTACAGTCCAAACAAAGAAGGAAAAAAAAGAAAAAAACTGTTTATCATCATGTCAAGGACACAGGACTGACATAGACTTCTTGTGGTAAAGGTTGCTCTCCTGACTGATAGTCAGGGGCACCCACAGACAGTTTTCTAAGAGCTGGCCAGAAGGTGCCCACTTCTGGCCACTTTGTTTAAGGTGGCAAAAAAAAAAATTAAAAAAGCCAAATGTTATACCGGAAAATGCACCAGTAGTGATATCACTACTGGGTATTGGTGCATTTAGCCATATTTGTATTCATAAAAATAGTCCAGTCCAGTATTACTTTTAAGATGGAATATCATGCAAAATCCACATTTTAGCTGTTAAATATATTTTGTTGTTCAGAAAAGTTTAGTCTCTCATGGTGTTGCATTTTGTGTTGTTTTTGTGTCATATTTTTCAACCCCTTCAACTTTCTCTATTTTTAATGTAATTTTCATAACTATCATGTCAGATTCTTTGAGATAGAACAATCGTATAAGGTCTACAATTTTGTCGTCTTCTTTCTCCTCTGGCTCCGACATGTAAGGCTGGATGGACAAGTCTTCCATTGTTGACATATTTTAACTAATTGGTAAATAAAATGTTTCTGCACTGCTATAGTCATAAACCCCTCTCTCAAACTGGAATGTACCACTCTGGAAGCTGGAGGGGGGCAGAGAGTGAAGTGGCTTGTTTGGATTTAAAGAAACAGCATCAAAACGAGTTGATCTGAGACACACCTCAGAAGAGAGGTGAAAAAGGGGCTTGCCGAGTTACAATAAGGAGGAATTCAGACCAAAGCATTGCAGTTCCACTTTATTTAGAACCCATGATTTAGATGTGGAAAAAAGAAAGATTTAAAAGCATGATGTGTCCACATGAAAGCTTTTTGACATTCACCTCAAATACTTGTATTTTTTTAAGTTGTTGTATCTCTAGTTGTTCATCTGAAAGTTTAAATAAATTCCACCCAGCGGTTCACTGCATATTTTGCCAACAGACAGACAAATGCAAACAGACAAGCAATAAACTTATTTTGATGGTGGGTGATAATTAACCCAAATGAAAGTGAAACTTTGACCTCAGGAACTAAAATGAACCAAATGGACTCAGACTGTATTTCTTCCTGGAAGTCTACTTTAACCTTTGGATCATGTGACCCTCTCATTTTGTATGTAAAACTGGCCGGCTGGTGGGGGGGAGGTGTGGGGGCATTGTCACCCTGGATGCCCCCTTTATGCGGCGCCCTTGCCGCCGCTACAGTTTTGACCGGACTCTCCAGTGCGCCCATGTGCCCGGGAGAAGGGCGGGGAGGGTGGCAGAGTGCAAGGACAGAAGGAGTAAGGGAAGGAAGGAGGAGGAAGAGGAGGAGGAGGGTAGGACTGGCAGGGTGAGGTCTGAAGTGGCAAGAGATCGTTTTGGATCACTCCATTCCTTTCAATTCATCTGGAAAGCTGCAGCCTGTTGCGTGTGGAGAGGACGCAGTCCAGAGAAGGCATCCAGCAAGCAGCGGGGGGAAAGTGACTGATGTGACAGTTCTCCTCGTGCACAAGAAAGAGAGGCAGGGAAACCACAACACTGCAACTTGGATATCAGCAACCGCTCACTCTCTCTCTCTCCCTCGCTCTCTCTCTCCCTCTCTCTCCAACTCTCACGCCCACCAAATCGACTTTGAACCTGTTTGTTTAAATCCGCGGACTTTACAGCCCAACACACTTACCGTTGGCTCTGTGAGGCGGCGGGAGAGCAGCGCGTTTCCAGCGCAGATCTGCAGAACCTTCAAACTTTCTGCTTTCCTCATGGTGCAGTGTGGACACGCGGAGCTGACCTTCTATCCAAACTTTCCGGACGTGCCGCTGGAAATGTCACGGACAATGGACACTGAATCTGGGAGGCACTGAAGACATCTCTCTCTCCCCACGGGAGAGTCCTCCCTCCCTCCCCCCCACCCCACGCAGGGGCGATGCGGATCTCCCTGTTACTTCTCCCAGCCTCTCTGTGCGCCTTGGTCCTCCTCCTCCTCCTCGCACCTGCCTCGGAGGGCTGCGGACCTGGGAGGGGATACGGCAAGAGGCGACCCCCGAAGAAGCTCATCCCGCTCGCCTACAAGCAGTTCAGCCCCAACGTGGCCGAGAAGACCCTGGGGGCCAGCGGGCGGCCCGAGGGGAAAATTACGCGCAACTCCGAGCGCTTCAAAGAGCTGACGCCGAATTATAACACAGACATCATCTTTAAGGATGAGGAGGACACAGGCGCGGACAGGCTCATGACGCAGGTGAGATGCTTTCCCAGAGCTGAACGAAGTAAGAAACTCCTGAGAGCTGCTGAATGTTTGCTGTCAGTTAAATGTTTAAACCAAAGTGATTGATTTCATTAACCCTTCGGTTTCTTCTCGGAACTTGCTACCTAACATACTCCTGTAGCTTTAAATCTCCACCTCAAGTGACCCCAATCATTTTCCATTTGATCGGTCATGTGTGGGCCGGAAAATTCCTCTCTTTTAGATTACTCATAATGAATTCATTAAATCTAGCAAACAACAATCCTAACCGACACAGTTTTCTCTGCTCACCTGGCTAAAACCAACACTGCTTTCAGCCATTTATGTGGGACACTTTGCGCCTTTTACGCACGCAGTCACGCGTAAACTTTCACTGCATCCTTGCGGAAACTGAAATGTACAATTAACTCACTATAGTTTTTTTCCTCATTCATTGAGAAACTTTACTGAACTTGAAATAGTTCCAAATTCCCAACAGATCTTGAGTTCTAGCCTTTCTTTTGCATTCCAAGCTGCTCAATCATCCCAAGCAAACAGAAAAAAAGAAAATCAGACGTGTACTTTGAACATTCACCTTGTGACTTATAGTTATTATTCAGAGTGCAACTTTAAGTGTACCATATGATGTGTGAGGTAACAGTCATGCTTTATGTCCACCACACTTATTTCAGTGCAGGGTTTTAGTTTTTATAATCACGTTTTTTACCTTTTTGTCTGGCTTTTATTTCCTCACATTCAATATGGCCACCAGAACCAACTGACCTTGGAAAAACAAAACTGACTTTAACTCAATCAATGTTACAGATACTGAGCTCATATATGGTATAGTGGTTAATACATCATTTAACTTCTAACAGATGAAGCAATTACTTTTTAAAAAACTTTGTCATAGAGTCCCTTCTGTCAGTTTATTAGCAAAACATCACCACTATGGATCATAACTTTAAAAAATCAGTCAATGCGTGTTGGACAAGTAACTAAGCTTTGAAGTTAACTCAATCCAAGATGGCTGCAACAGCTAATTGACCTAAAATGACTGTAACTACCCCTGTTTTAGAAAAATAGGACATAAATGTTAGTCTGGTAGTAGCTGAGCATCATTCCCAACACATACTCAGAGTGTTATCTGTTGCCCAATTTCTTTGGCTCAATACCTGCACCAGGTAAACACTATGTGAGCAAGTTATCATTAAATTTTGATGAAATATTTATAAAGTAATCACTGAATGAATGTTAATAATAATAATAATAATAATAATAATAATAATAATAATAATAATAATAATAATAATAATAATAATAATACAAATGCATTCTTAACGCTTTTAAAAGACATTCAAATAAACTTTATATTATTCATTCATACACACATTCACACACTGATGATGGTAAGCTACACTGTAGCCACAGCTGCCCTGGGGCACTGATTAGCTTTTGGAGCATCCCAGTTCAAGATGGCCACCTCAGCTCATAAGCTTTTGCCAGCACAAAATTGGCTACAGCTTACTTAATTACAGCTATAGTGAGGTATCTCACAAAATGTGACTGTGGCTTCAAAGCAGATGGGCGATAAACATTCCTTTAAGAGATGTCCTGATGTGTCTCAGTAATCCAGGTAGAAAAAAAAAAGTAGGTCCTCTGGACGGGTTCCTCTTTAATGAAACATTGCGTGTCTCCTCCAAGAGACTTCTTCCGTCTGAGGAAGTCTTTTGGACCGAGATTAGAAATAAGTACAGTATATGCCAGATGAAGCGTTTCATTAAAAAAAAACTCCTCCAGAGGACCTACTTCATTTTTTTGATTACTCCCCAGACTTTTACCAATTGAGCACTATTGGGGTTGGATAATTCCCCGTCTATTTGTCTCTGACAGTTTTCTTTTTTTTTTCTTTGCCCCTCTCAGCGATGCAAAGACAAGTTAAACTCTCTGGCCATCTCTGTGATGAACATGTGGCCAGGTGTGAAGCTCAGGGTGACGGAGGGCTGGGATGAGGACGGCCATCACTCAGAGGACTCGCTGCACTACGAGGGCCGTGCCGTTGACATCACCACATCAGACAGGTAAACGCTGATGTTACAGTCAGCAACGTCTTCAATCTAGCAGCTCAATGTGACAAGACAGGCAGTCAATTAGCTACTATCCACATTTAATGCAGAAGTGTGTTTTGGTTTTGACAAAAGACAGCTGACAAGTGATTTCCCCTCACTACAGGGACAGAAATAAGTATGCCATGTTGGCTCGCTTGGCTGTAGAAGCTGGATTTGACTGGGTCTACTATGAGTCCAAAGCCCACATTCACTGTAGCGTCAAGTCAGGTAAGAAAGAAACCAAAGCAGCTGCAAACTTCAATGTGTCTTTGTGTGTTGCCTTTGTGCCAGCTGTTGTAGCCGCTAATGAGGTGGACTGTTTGTGGTGTGACTCACTAACAGTCTAGTTCGCCTTCACCGCCAGTTTGTGAGCATGTTTGTCTGCGCGTGGCCTATTGGGAGCCAATCAAAGCAGGGTGTGCACCTGTGCTCTTTGCCATATTCAGTCTCACTTCATAGTCAGATGTCACCAGGAAGCCATCAGTCAGTGAGATTAAAGAATAAACAACACAGTTTGGTCGTAACACTAATAAAATATCCTGTCTACGGACAAATAAAGAAGTAGATAAAGACAAAGCCTTCCTTTATAAGAATGAATATCACTTGCTGCCTTTCATGTCAGAGTTTTAAAATAATTAATGCCATCTTATTTTGAAAAATAATGTCCCTGTTGTCACTTGAGTCAAACCGTGAAATTAACATTATTTGCAATCTCATGAAAGGTTGCAAAAAAAACGCTTGGATTTGTTTGGTGTATGTTTGGGAATGATCAGAGTTTTGCTCAGTATTTGTAAAATTCACTTAGATATAGCTATTTTTGTGGTATCTGAAATCAGCTTTCTGTGGCTGCCATCCTAAATGTGGTTGACTTTAAATGTTTTTTTTTTTTCTGAGCATTTCCTTGAAATCCTCTCAATGGTTTCTAAGCTAGTGTGATAACAAAAGCAGTTTATGTCAAGGATTTAAGTAAAGGTGTTGTGCTTAGAGATTGTTTTAGGGGAGATGCTCAGCTACTAACGCACCAAAATTTAGCTCAAAATTTGGAAAACTGTAAACTCCAGCCTAAGTTGGGTTGGTCTAAATAATTAATTAATTTACATCCAAACCCACAGATTATTTTCTATGAGTTTCATTAAAGTTTATTCAGTTGTTCAGGAGATATTTCAACAGACAGACACAGTTGGTTTAAGTGATTATTAAAATTTTAAACAAATGTCTAGCACAAAGGGTTAGCACTGAACATATGTGATTGGGGATCAATCTCTCTCAAACTGAGGGCAGTGTGTAAAACTGACATTTTTATGGTCGGCTGTAGGTACCAGTCATCTTGAGTCAGGTTGGCTTTAAAATGTAGTTAGTTGTAGATGCATATCTATACATTTTATTGCTGTATATTTTATTAAAATTCTTCAAGTTGTTTGTGAGACATTTTGATAACAAACACACACAAACATAAGCAACAAAAAAACACTTATTGCCTTCAGTTTATTCTTAAATACCTGCTTCATCTTTAAAGTGAAATCTGACCCATCCAGTCAGAATTGTTCTGAAAAGGTGTTTACTTTTTGTGTTAGTTACATCCTCTAACTTTGTTACTTAGTCAGATAAACCCACGCTAGAAACAATAAGTGACAGCATTCCAGCTCCAGCTAATCTGACTTTGGAGAACTTTTAGAAATCCGTTTGCCCATGTCTGGTACCACCAGTTATTTGATGCCAAACTCCACGTGCTGAGCTGAGGTTAGCAGGCTGTGAGATGATTAACTCTCCCTTTGTTTTTGCTGTTGCATTTCCTTCAGAAGGTTTCTCTCAGATCTCTTATCTGCGTCTTATCACAGCCCTCCTTTTCTGCAGCCTTCGAGCTTAAAGACACACACACCTTGGACAAATATTTGGCTGCTTTAACACCACCTCAAGACAAGCCTCCCACATAAACACATTTATACAACTTAATTTCTTGTTGCCAATAGAGAATTTAGGCTCAGTGTCTCAGTTCCCCTCTGGAAGAAATGTCAGGTGACATAGTTGAAATCTGTATTTCTGCTTTAAACCAAACAGTATCTTGAACCAGGTCTGAGTCTGTGTACTCTCTCCCGTCTCCCTGACCCCCGTCCGTGCTTTGACTGTGCAGATACAATCAGCTGGTTATCCATTAGCCCTCACTGACTACCCGCTCCTGCCACCTCACCTCGCTACGTCTTAAAGGGCCAAATAGCTCAGATACAAGATCAAGAGCAGTCTGCGGCAGGTTGGACCAGAGAAATGAACCTCAGTGGCTCAACAAAGAATAAATAAGCATGTTTGTTTACATATATTCCATATTTACTGACTCTTTGTCATGTGAAGCAGATATGACATTCCACACAGAATAGTGAGATCAATGCAGAAAAGTGAAAACATAAACTAATTCTTAAGTGTAAAATATGTAAAGCATTTACAGAAATATTTGCTAATTTAAACCAAAATCTCATTAGAAATAGTGCTAGTTTTGAAAATATAGTTTATTAGATTATAACTATATATATAGGGTTTTTTGTACGCCAAATTAAAAAAAAAGATTTTGTGTGTTAGGGATGACTCTTAGTTACTGCTATGATAATATTCAGCTCACAAACTGTAAAATAAGCTGATTAATATAATTTTTGTTGCTAAAATCAGTTAGCTGTGGCAGTCATCTTGGGTTGATTCTAGAAGTAAAATCAAATTGTAACTTTTTAATTGATTATGTTTTTTAAAGGGGCAATATTATGTGTTTCTGAGGCATACATTTAAATATTATACCATAATAAAGTATCTATGTCACCTTTAGTTGTTATTAAATTGCTGATTTTATATTGAAATGGAAAATAATCTTATCTTCTTTTCACTTCCTCTTCTAAACGCCTTGAAATTGGCTTCTGTCTCGGTGGGGAGGTGCGCTCCGTGATAGGAAGCTCGGCTTGGAGACACCGCTCAGAGGCGTTTCTGTTACCAAAAGGCGTTTCTAGTCCCAACCTGTCGTTTTGCTCCTCAGCATGGCTGCCTAA
>JAUBOC010000160.1:8453125-8464816 GCA_032275365.1 Anablepsoides cearensis | reverse complement strand
TATAAGATTTATTCTTCTTCTGCTACCTTTCATTTTATTTAGATTTTTTTGATTGTGTATTTTCTTTGTTTTTATTGAATATAGTTATTTTTTAGTGAAATTAATAAATTTTTGAATTGAATTGAATTTTGTAAGAGTTTTTTCTTCTTCTGCTGCCTTTTTATTTTATTTTTATTTTATTTGTTTTGTTTGTTTTTTGTTTTTTAAAAATGAAATGAATCCAATTATTATTATTATTGTTGTTATTATTATTATTATTATTATTATTATTATTATTATTATTATTATTATTATTTTATTTTATTTTATTTTATTTTTTTTATGTTTCTCATACTGAACCAAGAAAAAAATATATAAAAATTTTGTCAGGGCCAAATAATTTTGCTGAGCTTTTAACAAGCTCAGCTCCTGGTGTTTGATAACAAAATGTAAAAAACAAAACAAAACAAAAAAAAAAACAGAACGGAACATATTTATAATGCTTTCTGTTTGCATTTCAAAAAAAAAATGTATCTGTATATATATATATATATATTTTTTATATGTAGACATCTGGGCACTTGAAGATAAAGTGAGCTCTGAAAAGCTAAACACACTAAAAGGGAAATAAACAGGTTCACTGAAAATATTTTTTTCAAGTAATTTATTTTTTATTTTCACTTCTGCCACAAAGCTTCATAAGCCCCTGAGCCAAGGCGTCACCAACAAAACTCCACTTTATTTAGTTTCTGGGTAAACGGCTCAGAAGTGATTTATTGAGGTTTGAAAATCTAAAATAAACTCCAGGATTTTTTTCCCCCCAAACAGCATTTTTATGTCACAAGTCAATCATATTTTACTATAAATCTGAAAAACAATAATAGGCGTTTTTATATTTTTATCTACCCATAGGAACTTATTGTATTTCTCGTATGAATGATTGATGGCTGGTACAAGTTATAAATAGTTACTTTGAAGTTTTTTCTAAATTAAGCAAAGCTCTAAACGGTTCATTTCTCACTAACCTGGTTGCGTCTGTTTCCTCCAGTTTCTCTAGGACGTCATGCAAATCCTGATCCAACTGTAAAAAAAAAAAGTTCATTAAATCAACTTATATTATGCTGTTTTTCCTTATGCACTGCTGGATTTTCCTCCTTGAATGTGAATGCTACAAGCATTTTGCACCATCTCATTCATATTAACACAGAAAGTGAATCCAGTTATCCTGATATAACAGAATTACACCGGGGACACTCTACCTGCAGCCACTTTTAACGGTTGCTCTGCTGTTGCAGGGCTGCCTCTGTCTAGCATTGTCAACTTTTTCCATCAGCTGCCACCTGATACACTGTCTGTAACCTAATCCAGTCCTGCACCTAAATCCAGTAGTGCTGGAGGTCTCCGGAGGCGTCTTACCCGACTCATTTCCTTGTGAAACTTCTCTTCGAAACCTGCCAAACTCTGGAAGGTGCTGACATAAAATCCAACACGACTGGCGAGAGCAAAAAAAGACACAAAACAACAATAACTGCATTTCTGACTCAAATTACCTCAGCGTCCCATGAGAGTAAATGTTGCTTTAAAGTAATTATCGGTGCAATGACACACAGGTAGAGTTCACACCTGTTCCAGAGTGAAGGTAACTCCTCTTGCAAGTCAAGATTGATTTCCTCAAACACTTTCTGGGCTCTTTCCAACTCCTCCTCAGCCTGAAACACACACACAAAATTAGAAAGTGAGAAATCAATTCAAATCAAATGCATTTATATAGCACATTGAAAATAACTGGCTCTGGCAAAAAAGTTCTGCACACTAAACAACAAATATTAAAAAATATACCAAACGCAAAAGAATGAAGACAAATAATAATAAAACAATTTAAAATATGATAAAACGTAAAAAAATAATTGTTAAAATAACGCAAAAGTTGTGAACTCGTGTGCTGTAGTATCTAGAATTTCATCGCAAAACCACCATTAAATTAGCTGCTTTTGATATTTTAAATGGTATTGCAGTTGTAATAACAGCATAAATGGACACATCAGAACCGCAGCACGCAGGACTTCCTTGTTTTTTTCTGGGTCTGAGCTCTCAGTCCCGCCCCCGTTCTTTCTGTCCAATGGGAGCAATGATAGTCACCTTCATGGCTTTGTTTACAACTTATAGTTTGTTTGCAAAAAAGCACAATGTTAATGCAAACCGCACCAAATGAAAAAAATAAAGTCCACTTTTAGTCAGAACCAAACAAGTGGACCAAAGGACTTTCCTGGTGTGAATACACCCTGATAATCATTAGATTTAAGGATCTGGAGCCTACACCCAGGCGTCTGTCCATTTATAGGTCAATAATAAACTGAATAAATTCTGATACCAACTAATATCCAGTAAAGGGAACCCACCGAGGAGATCTATTTATTTCTGTTTTGGTTCATGTTAAAAAATGAGCTGCAGCATTCTGTACTAACTGCAGTCACAAGAGGCCAGCCTGGCTATCAGCAACATACAGCGAGTTACAATAATCCAGCAGCAAAGCAATAAAAAGAGGAATCACCCATTCCAAGTCATTAAAGGATAAAAAGGGTTTCACTTTAGATAAAAGCTTCAATTTAAAAATAGGTCTCTATACTACAGAACTAATCTCTTCTCAAGATTAAAATTTAAATGAAATATCACCCTTAGATTTCTGCTGTATGCTGTATTCATTTGAGTTAGTGATACTTACAGTAATGCACCATTTTTTTGTACTGTTTTGTGTCTTTTGGAGGCTTTCTATTGAGTTTGGTTTGGGCAATTTCAGGAGGTTTTATGACGCGGAACAATAAAATCTTTTTTTTTTGAGGTTGTTTATGTGAGATGGCAAGCTTCAGCTGGCAAAGTCAAAGTAATCTCTGTGATGAGACATACTGGAAAGTTTAAAAGGAAGAAGCAGCAACGTATGCTGCAACAGTTCCTCTGAGTTGCTTTTATTGATCTCCTTTTCATTTTGTATTCTGAACGGTATGCCATTAAAAAAGAGAGGATTAAAAACCTAAACAAATACTGCAGGGCTATACCAGGACATTGCTAAAGTATTCAATAATACAACACGGAGGAGTGCGTGGACTGTGTAGTAGAAGGTACCTGGCTCTTGGAGAGACTGCTCTGGGCAAGGTTGTGTGCAGACAAGATCCCCTGAGCCCAACCTGGAGTGGCTCGTTCCAACAAGGTGGAAGGCTGGAAAGTAGAGAGCAATCCTTCATTATTTATTTATTTGTTTATTTTTATTTATTTTTTAACTCCTGTCTGTACATGACATGTAAGCAGACATAAATAGTTCTTGTTTGCTTTACCTTGGTAATTTTAATGCCCCCATCTTTTTTCTTGGCCTTGTGTGTAGCAGCATAGTTATGTCTGGCACTGTCATAATCTACCAGCTTCCTGTCCCTCTTTGCTATACGAGCCTGAAAAATCAATGTTAAACAGGTTGTGTTGCCTTCATTTTTACTGATAAACTTTAATAAAAATCAAGTTTTATGCATTGTTAATAAAAAACAATAGTAATAAAAACATTGTTTCACTGTAGCTGAGCATAAAAAACACACTGTATAATAGAATTTGAATAGAAGCCACTGCATCTAATGCTACTAATCCTTAGCTGAGATCATGAGCGTGCAGCTTACCTTGATATCAGGAAACTGGCCCAGGTAAGTATCCATGGAGATTAAAGCATGATCAACCAACTTCTGGTGATAATCAGTCCAAAGCACATCACAGTCCTGCAGCACAGAAGAACACACACAGTCACATATCCTGAAGTCTTTCTGTGTGGAGTTTCCCTATTCTCCTCATCAGAGTTTTAAAGTAACTAAGTACAAATACTTTGTTCCTGTACTTAAATAGAATTTTTGGGTACCTGTACATTACTGGAATATTTATTTTTCAGTCTACTTTTTACTTCTACTTCTTCTTTTTAAAAAAGGCAAGAAGTAGAAAGTCGTTACTTTTACATAAGTCTTGCTTTTTTTCATTCCAGCTTGGTATTATAAAAAATAAATACTATCCATATAAACTGTGCCTCCTAGATAGAGTGAATTTAATTGTGGTTGAATATGAAATATAAAATTCTGATACCGTATTAGTTTGTACACAAACAAATCTCCATCAGGACATAATCATTAAAAAATAAAAACGCTGTAATTAATTTCATGAATTATATTATTGGATTTGGCCGCAGCCCTCGGATAGATTTTCATTTTGGAAAAAATGCTTGGGCACACTTGATATATAAACAGCTAGACTAGTGCATCCTACATTTAAAATAAATTAATTATTTTAATATGACATTCATTTCTGCATTTTTTGGGGTAGGTCACCTCCTAATAAATGTCATTACAGAAAATCTAACTGCTCATTTTAAATCAATACTTTTCCTTTTAATACTAAGTACAAAAGGTTCAAAGCATTGTGTTTTAATTTTTTTATTTTTTTTTTCTTGGTACTCCAACAAAAACATGCATGTTTAGGCTTCTTTCAGTTCAGAACATTTCTATTTTTTTTTTCTCTCTAATGTCACAGAGAGCTTGCAAAGTAGAGATCTTTTAACAAGACAAAACCTTAAATTAACAAAATGCTGAACAGTAACTGTTGTAATAATTGAGCAGTATAAATGAAACTGAGTTGGCCTGAGCGTGACTGTACCAGCTGCTAGCTTTTAAAACCTGCAGCCAAATATAACACTGGTAGGACTACTTTTCCACCCTGTGACCTTTGAGCCATCGACTCTTCTGCCCAGACTCATACAGCTTTTGTTTGCCAAAATCCATACAGCAGCTACACTCTTTTAATCAACTAATGTTGCTGGTTCTAAACTTCTGCACAAAAAGCCAATTAACCTTGGCTCTTTCACACACAAAGGCAACTTTTGAAGCCTTCTAGATGATCAGAAATTTAAAAGAAAAGAAAAAAAAAGTTTCAGACCTCCAGAACAGAATCCACATCGTCCTTGCCGTACCAGTCCTGGTCGTACATGTCACCCAGACATGCCTGCAGGTTCTTGGAGGACTCGTGCATGGCTAAAAACAACAAATTAACAAAACATAAAATGCGGAACCATATAAGGGATTTGAACGCACGTGTGAGTTAACGAGCCTGTGTTACCTTTAACTGCCTCCAGATAAGCTCTCAGATCCCTCTGGAGTTTGGAGCCTTCAGTCTGCAGGTGAAACACAAACAGGCAGCTACAGTAGTTCATATTATTATGCCACAGTTCTCTAATTGATTTTATTTTGGCACATTCAGAATAACAGTAAGTACTTTGCTAGAATGCTGACTCACATATTGTTTGTTGAAGTTAATAACCCACTCCTCAAAGGCAGCATCTTTGGTCTCGTCTGCTTTGCCAAGTTTCTGTAGAACCTGTCAGCCAAACCAATAACAAGGAAATGTTGTAAAAATGCTGATAGTAATCATACAGTTTTTTTTAATGCATTGATCTAATCTTTTAATTTAGTGCTTCGTTTTTAATGGCTAACAACTAAATGACCCATGGGGACTAATAAAGTTGTCTGACTCAGCCTCTAATGCTTTTTAAATTATCACCTGCTGCTATAAAAGGCCAACAATCATGTAAATAGTGTGTGGGACTGAGTTCATTTTTCTGACTTGGTGAAATGTATTCTCTACTAAAGGTTGCATTTTTATGAGTAAAAATAAATATACATCTACAACTGATAAGCATTTGGAGTCAAATTATTTAAAGATGACCACCACAGCTATAACACAGTTTTACAAACACTAAAATTATTATAAATCAATCAGTTTTACAGATATTAAGCTAAATTTTGGTGTAGCAGGTAAAGGTCATCCCCAAAAGTTTGAAAACTAACAGGTTTGTGTTTAATCATTATCTATTGGAGTCAATCCTATCTGTTTGCAAAATATCTCATGAACCGCTGAACAGAGTTTGATGAGATTTTCAGAAAGTGATTACTGAATCAACATCTACAGCTGATTACATTTTTTGGAGTAAACACTATTCAAGTTAACCACCACAACTAACTCATCATAGCAAACATAAAAATGGCTTTAACTTAGTCAGGTATAGGCAGACCGAGCTGAAATTTGGTGTGGCAGTAGCTGAGAGAGTAGCCCATCATATGTGTCAAGGTCTAACAGATAATGCAAGATATTTGTTTAAAACTTTGGCATGCACAATGGTGGGTGACTTTCAATGCATTCCTTTGATGAAAGAAGACATTTTTAGCATGAAATGGATAAGAAAACAAAATGTGAGAAGGGGCAAATATATGTTTTTTTTTTTTCAGTACATAAAAATCATCAGCAAATTTTCAGAATATACATCACAAACCTGCTTACAAAGGAAATGTGCACAAATATTATAATCTGAGCTGCCACCATATTTTTTTTCAGTCCTAAGGGTTGAAAAACAGCGCCCCCTCATCTGCTTAAAGGCAAAGGCCTCCTATCTGCCACTTTATGCCGCAGCCATAGTTGTTTAATACAGTAACGGTGCATGGAGAGGAGGAGAGGAAGCTTCAGTCAGAAAGGAGACATAAAAACCGGTTAGACAGGCTTAAGAGCTGAAACGTCAGATGATATCTAAGTGGGCCTCGCTGTGCTGCATGTCGCTACAGGACGTGTCCGCTGTAGGACAGAGTCCTAAAACGGGATGTATCCTAAGTGGACATCTCCAAACACAACATCCATTGCTCTTATTATGATGTCGTGATGCGACACTGCGCCTCAGCGGAGGATGCGGCAGCGCTGCTCCGCGGCCTGAAACGGACTTCTCCTTCTCCCCATCACCTCCTCCTCCGAGCAACATCTTACCTTCTCCTGAGCTCTGGTGAGCTTTTTCTGAACGTTGCTGGCCACTTTCCCAGCCGTCAGTCCCTTCCCCAAATTCAGCTCAGCCATCTTGTAGCGTAGATGGAGTCTTTGGATGCAGGAGGAGGAGGGAAATGATCGATTAATCGCTACGGCGACCGCCGAGGAAAAGGCATCAATGTCCAGGGGAGGAAATGAGGATGATGAAAAGCAGAAGTGTGATGCTGTCGTGTGTTTTATGTGAGGATGTGTGTGTGTGGGAAGCTAGGCTGTAACCTGTTCTCTAATGTTGGGCTGATGTACGTGTGTGCGCGTGCCTGACAGACAGAGGAGGAGGATGCTGAGAGATGATCTTAAAGGCGCAGACGCTCACACGGAAAAACCAAACAACTGTGCAAATAAACGAAGCGTAGACACAATAGGAAGTTGGGGCTTTAAAAAAATGTGTTTGGCTACAAATGATCTCTACAATTTGTTTTCCTTCAGCTCAGCCCTACAGAACATGCATATGAACCCTGTGTTGTAGTTTGTATGGGCTGCTTCAGTTTCCTGCCATGTTCAGTGCGTGCTTTAACTCACCCTCCGCCGTCCTACTACTTATGTAACATGAAGCATCATGAAAAAGGTCGCTTTCTGAAACATCAGTCTCACCAAATCTCAGGTGGAAAATAATCAAGAAAAAAAAACCCATTTAGTTCCCTAAAATAATAATACACGAAGTGTATGCTTGAATATAAATAAAAAATAAGATAAAATAAAAGGCAATAAAAGTCATACTTTATTCAAAGAGAAATACACTTTTTAGAAAGGCAGCAAAACAATTCACATCCCAGTAAGTATCACACTATATCATTAAGTACCAGGAAAGCACCCAGTAAATATTAGTCCTGTAGAATATGTGAACACAAACTCCAGTAGTTTACTACTTACCTAGTACTTTGTACTTACTTCTTTAGTTACAGAACGAGGTATTACCCAGCAATCAAGTATGCATTGTGTAACCAGTTACTAAATGTAACAATGCACTGATACAGATGCAGGTATCTGTATCAGCCTGTCAAGTACTCCTAAAAGTACTCGATAAGCTGATACAGATACCTGACATGTATTCCATGCGTATACACAGTACCTGCTTAAGTAGCCTACCCATTCAGCAGCACCTGTAAGTCTCAGTTATTACTCAATAAGTATCAGGTATGAACACCATAGGTGCCCATTACTTAGTAAGAACAAGGTATGTGCTTTGTAAGTATAAGTACCATATGCAAACCTTGTTTACCTGCACACCAAATATGATCAGGTTTGTATCCAGCAAGTAACAGCTACTGCCAGGTCAAAAGCCATGTATACTCAGTTAATACCAATAAGTACAAGTTATGTACCTGGGATATTAGTTACTAGAATAGAATAGAAACAGCCTTTATTGTTCAGGTGTAGTAGCAGCAGATACATACATCAATCCAAATAAACATTATACTGCTATGTGACGTTATCAACTGTAGCAATAATAATACTTAAAGATATTAACAGTAAAAAATAAACATATCAAAATAAAAATAAGACTAATAATTACTGTACCGGACTAAGGTAAAATGAGATAAAAATTAAAATAAAAGCAAGATACTGTGCAGACAAATATGAAGTTATAGGGAAAAAAAGCAGTCATGACTAAAAACAACAATATTAACGACCAGGTACCACATACCACTCAGTACGTTTATAACTGTATTTTGTATTTCTACAAGAACTGATCTTTATTTAGGCTGTTCTATGTGTGAAATCTTCTTTTTTCTATTTTGTTTCCTCTTACAGAAACACCTTTACACACACTGACTACAAAGTTTAACGTGGCTCATGAATACTCTCCGGGAGGGGGCGCTATCAGCTCATATCTTGTCTCCACATTCGTACAGTAAATTCCCCTTTTGAACGAAGCTCTTTTGCTCTTTTAAACGTGTTGATGAGTTTTATTTTTTTTTCTTTCTGAATGTCTCCCAGAGGCTCGGAACTGACTGAGACTCTGCAGAGACACACAAACACAGACAGAGCTGCTGTGAGAGGGGGTGTTGGTGGATTCACAAAGGAGAAGTCCTCATTATAAGATAGTTAAATGGTGTGCAAATTTGTAAAAATAAAAATTATCAACATAGCTTATTTATTTGCTTATTAGAACATACCGGTTTCAGAAAGAACATAATACAGAGGTGGTTTTGTTCTGAATGGGAGCTCTCCGAGGTGCTGAACTGACGCAAATAATAGCCCGGTTCTTGTGGCGCATTGTGGACTCTAAATATATGTCTTCATGAGCGCAATAACTCACGAGGAGATGCTGGAGAAAACCATTAATAGCACATCAGAATAAAAATGTGTGAAACGTGGTGTCGCAATGAACAACAACAAACTTTGTTCCTGTTGCAAATAAATATATATTTTTTCTTTATTACAACAATGATATGTCTCATTTTTTGTTTGCACTACTTTTTCTCTGCAACACTTCGCCCTTTGTTTTCGACACTTTTTTGTCCTTTTTAACCTTTTTACTCCCTCTTTCCCATTCTCACCCCCTTCCCCCCACGACTCCCCGCCTCTTTATTTCCCCCCCCCCCAATAACAACATTTGGCCACGAGTCACCGAACCCATTCGTTCCCATGAATAGATCCCATCCTCCTCCCCCTCTCGGGCTGCGGGAATGGTTTAACCCGCTGAGGGGGAGCAGGACTGGGCGCACAAAGGAAGTGCACATTCTGATCATTTTGAAGGGATATAATTGGGCGCGTGATGTAAACATGGAATAACATAACATAAAAGAAAAAAGATCGCAGGGCAGCATCCCCCTCTTTTTGTTCCCTCCCATTACACATACCCATTAAGGTATTTGAATAATATATGAGGTGTTGGCTACACACTGCGCGTGTGTCTGTCATACAAACGGGAGGCAGTGAGTGGAGAGAGGAGGAGAGGAGTTCAGCTTTGTTTCATCCTCGCTTCGGGGTTTTCTGGAGTTGCTCGCTGATGTTGGGTTATTTATGCTGATCAAGACGACGGGAGAAGGTTTTCTGGAGCTTCTGGACCCGAAAATGACAAAAGAGGACCAACATGTTCTGATCCGAGGTGAGTAAAATGTTTTTTATTTACATGAAATGACAGTTATTTCATGACAAATGAAGAATAAAAGTGCGTGGTGTTTGGGCCTTTTCTCTTCACATATTACCTACTTTTCTTTAAAAATGCTCCAAAAGCAGGTTTTCTTGGCCATATGGCGAACAATGTGAGTGCCTTTGAACACGTCAGACACATGGAGTGCAGTCTCTGCTCTGCTATTGTTTTCCTCTATTGTTTTCAAACCACTGCCTGGGAGAACATTTGGTGCTCTCACACACGACCCTAAAAGCCGGGAGACCCCCTCACAGGTCTCAGATCAGTGACAGCCACATGGATCCTGCATGCTGTGTGGGAATAAATAATGCAAATGACTAAACTATGAATTTGACACCAGGATGATTGGGGTTCACAGCATATAGGAGCCAAATTATCTCTGTATCTACTCACCTATATACCATGTTCAGTGTGTTCTTTGTTTACACCACACGCCACTTTTCTGAAAATGGCCCAACTAAATGCATCACTAAGCAATTAGACCTGAAAAAAAGTGAACTTATTTGCTTCAACTCCTATAAATTTGCATGTTATTAAGGGTTTTGTTTGTGGCAAGGCTTGTGTGAAACTATTGTGCAAGAGAAAATCCAAAAATGTGGCAAAAAGAAGTAAGGAGTAAATAAATGGGAGAAGCAAAACACATTAAAGAAAGTATGATTAGACTTTCATTTGGCTCCTATGAGCTCCAGAGCCCCTTTAAAATGACAGCCCACTTAGTCTCCCTTAAGCATCTATTATTATTGCATCTATTATAAATGATAAAATACTATTAGCAAGTGGAACTATTAGGACAGAGCTGAAGACTGTGAAGCTGACTGTGAGTATGTTACAAGCACACTTAAAATTAAGAGCTGTGTCGTATTCACCTGCCATATGCTTTTGTTTTGGAATGATGCATTAGCAGGGTGCGGGTGTCTGCCCACAGGCATTCTTACAGTGAAAGCTATTAAACGGCTTTAATAAGACTCTCCCTCAGTTAGTGATTAATATCCTGGACAGAAGTTTGCGTTCAAACAGATGACCCTGAGAGAATGAAATAGATTAAAGAATCAATACTAAAACATTGAAACATGCACTTGGGTTAGTAGCCAGTTTTTATTGTCATATTACCTTGAGCTCACAATAAAACCAATGCTGGCCACATGACTACCTTACCAGAGTTTAGCTTAAAGCCTCCTAATTGTACCTTTAATAGTACGAAAAGGAAACCTGTAATGTTTGCTTTCATTTTTAATGATCTTTTAAGCTATTATCCTGTCATACTGCATCACTCCACTTTAGTTGACAAGTCTTTAAGCACCTTCCACTCCTCGTCAACTGTCGAAGAAAGGCCATTGTTGACATTGCTTTTTAGTGATGTGTCACACAATGACTGTCCAGGCCTTTTTTTTTTTTAACAAAAGGGAATAAGGTGGAGAGGCTGCCGTGACGAAGCACCCGTCCCCAGAGACCACCCCATATGGTCGTTCTCTGAGAGTTATATAACCATAACCAGGAGCCAACCAGTTCTCAGACTTGGAACTGTGGCCAAAGCGACAGGCTCAGTTGATGATGAGTCTGGCCAGATCTGAATAGAGCTGTGTCCTTATGGCATCCTTCTCTTTCTCTCTTTCTCTCTTTTTTTTCAATCAAAAGTGTTGAAACAGAACTGAGCTTTGTTTGGTGTCTAGAATTTAAAAACAAAACCAGCAAAGGAAGGAACGATTTAAGCTTCATATAATATAATATAA
>JAUBOC010000160.1:8432128-8443452 GCA_032275365.1 Anablepsoides cearensis | reverse complement strand
AAATGCAAACTTTTGAGTCAACCATTTATTGCAGTTTATGCAGTTGTTGTGATATGCATATTGCACAGTCTATTATCGCAATGACGATAAATTTTTAATATATTGTGCAGCCCTAATCACAGTCATTAAATACCTTAGAAAAGTAACAGTGTAAATTGTGACTGATCAACAAACAAACTGATCATCATGAGCATAATCAACAACACAAGTGTTCATCTCTTTCACACTGTTAAAGTCGACCAGTCGTTTTCCTGTTGAGGACAACCAAATGTTTGAGTGAATTCTAAAAAGCACTGGCTGAATGGGGTCAAAGGTCAGGGCTGTCCGTAGCCTGGAGTCCCAAAGGAAGCATCATGGACTGGCTCTTAGCATGAACATTGCCATACAGAGGATACTTACAGGTTATTTGAAGGGTTCTGCTACCTCTGCCGGTTGTTATAGCAACAGACAAGACGTGACATCGTTGCATAATACGGCTGTTTTTAACTACTCCTTCTTCTGACCTTACTGCTGGGCTGTTTTCTAACCACGCAACATTTCTGTGGCAGCAGCCGGGAGCACTGCTGGGGTTTGTGACCTCACGTTCAGCTTAAAGAGCCAGAAGATGAGATCTGGGGCTGATTACTGTTGAAGTTTTGACATTTTCCTGTATCTGCAGGACTAAAGAAGTATCTGTGTATTGCTCAACAGAACACCCAAACAGGGTTATCAGCTTTGCTCTGTGGGCTCAACAAACAAACTTACTTTGGACGTTTGCTCTAAATTCCAAATCTTATTCATTTTCGATGGTCTTTTTTTGATTCTTGTTTTTTTTTTGTTTGTTTGTTTAGAAAATTGTTATAAAACTCCACAGAGGGCTGCAGAAAACTGTAGTCCTTACATCTCCTTTTTGAACAGGAGGGTGCCGACAATTTGAGCCTAGCAAGTAGTTTGCTTTGTAGCAAGGGCAGCGTCTCCAATCAACCAAACACTATATTCAAGAATTTATGACTTTGTTCTAAAGAACTTTATTTTGCTCTCATTTGTGGTATTAACTACAAGAAATGTGCAACAATACAATGCTGTTTGCAAACCTGCAAGAGAATAAACTCATTAGTTTTTCATTGCCCACTAGAATGTCTTCTTTGTTGCTTCATCTTTTCATCTTTAGAGCACAAACATCGGGGAAAAAAATCTTAGTTTTGCACTTTATTTCGTATTCATGTTTAAAAGAACTGTTCTACGCATCTAACAAACATTCATGATTTTGTTGTGCTCCACCACGCCTGACTCAATTATTCAATTATCAGTTTAAGTTTTGCAAAATCGCCCATTCATTCAAATTGAGTGCATTACAGTGGCCCAGGACTGGACACCACTGCTTTAATGTGAAGATAAAAGTCCCAAAGGAAAAAAAAAACAACAACAACGGGAACAAAGAGAAACATCACATAGATTACTCAGAGAGCCATTTTCTTTGAGGGGAAAGTTTCTACAGCAATCGATAAACAGAACACACAAAATAATAATGGAACACAAAGAACACCAAATACATCACCTAGTGTAAAAAACTACAAAAGCTTCGAAAACATTGAAACTATTGATTTTCTGCATTTCAAATTAAAAGAAGGCTGACAGAAATACTTCAAGGAGCAGAATTGTTCTTTACAGAGCTTTTCGGTTCATTTGGAACAAAAACTAAACTCCTTTGTCTGTAGGCACAACAAACACCTCCTTAAATCTTAAAACTTAAAACCTCAAACACGATCTTGACTTGGTTTATTCATTATAAACAACATGCATAAAAGAGTAATGAAAAAAAAACAACTTTCAGAGACAAGTGCAACTGAGAATTTTTGACTTTGTAGTGATGGTAATTGCTTTTTTTTATCCTAAGCGCTCACTTTAGATTGAAGCAGGTTGCCTGTTGTGAAGACTTTAATTCAGAGGACTTTATCTTTGTTGCGAAACATTTAATTAGTTTTGCAACTAGCCTAGAATTGCTTTTTCTTTCACACTTTAATTTAGAGTTTATACATATTTAAATAAAGTACAGTCTGTATCATAATATAAACATTCTAACATTAGTCTGAATGTTCAGGAGCCCTTTTTCTCTCTTAAGAGTTGATGTTGATCTACTGATGGTCTAAATCTTTTCAGCAGATCTCAATGTTTCATGCAGATTTTCTCGCCATCACACAACCAAATTGAAGCACGAATGTACAACTCTGTAAGGTATTGTTTGACATAGTGTTGGTAAAGCTTAAAATGCATTTGCATAAAAAAAACATCTCTTTCAACACAGTTAGGCAGCAACCAAGTGAAAGATACTTGGTGTGCTTGTTTTAAATGTCATGTTGCATAAAATACAGCAGTGATGCTTTTTATTAAAATGGATCCATCACTCGTTTGACTGAGGTTTTAATTTGTGTCTCAGCTTCAACCGTTGGGATTTGGAACATGAATGAGTGAGGAGTTTTGTATGTGTGTGTGTGTGTGTGGGAGTTTGGCTGACAGCGTGAATCAGAGATGCTATTTTAAATGAATGCTTTTAACTTTATAGGTACATTTCTTCCTGCTGAAATCCTAATGCCTGGTTTTATTTTCTTTCTATCATTTTTTTGTTTTACTGATCCTGTAGGATAAATTAAGCGTGTTTCATTACATTTAAAAATGTTAAATAAATACAGTAAATTAATGTAAATGTATTTGATTTACACACAAAATTCTAAAATTAGGAAAAAAAAAGTTACTAATTGGTTTGATAGATTTCTTTTATTGAAAGAAAAAATCTGTTGATTTAATTTTTTTTTTATCCCACAGTTAACAAAAAGGTTTGGACGCAAAATGCAGATTGACACAAGCTCAAGAAACAAAATGCACAAAATGCTGTGGCAGACGACATGCATCATACTCAACTGGTGAGCAGCAGAATGAATATATGGATTTAGGCTGATGGGAAGAGTGACTGCAGCTGTGATGAATGAAACGTGGCAGATAGCACAAAGAAACACAATGAACTGATAAAATGAAGTTAACAAAAAAAGTCCATGAATCACTAAACATCAATAAACCTGATAAAACACAAATCTAACAAAAAACATGAATCCTCTCAGTTTATTTTTGTTCATTTTACCATGGCAACTGAGCTCTTGTTCATTTCAATATAAGCCATTACTGCTTCATTTAACCAAGAAGACCTTGAGCACAGCCAGTGAAAAAAACAAAACAATCTATTCTAAGGCTCGACATGACAATTAACCAGGGGTTTGCCAAAACAAAACCGTAACCTTTGACACAAGAGGAGCCAAAATAATCTGGTCACTGTTATAAATGGAGGAGATCAGTCACTGAGAATTATTCCCATCACTCAAACATGATGATGACATCATCACTCTGGGGAAATCTTTCAGCAGTGACAGCAACTGGAAAATTGGTTAAGTCAGGGAAAAAGACAAATGAACAAAAGGAAAGAACATCAGAGTTAAACAACCTTCACAAACTGCAGGAAGTCAATATATTTTACAGATTTAGATTTCTAAGGGGAAACAACTTAAAACATATTGCTGAGAATACAAAAGTGGCATCAAGGAAAGTCTGAAATCTGTGACCTGAAGGTGTCAGAACTGCTGCGCTCTCCTGTTCAGCCTGACTGGCTTCAGATGATTCTGTCAACAAAAACACTGTTTGAACATTAAGCCTTGATAAACTTCAAGGGTTTCAGCAAAGTTTTGCATAAATGATTTCAATTCTTATGCAAATGGAGTTTTTTTTTTTTACCCCCTCCCTTTTTAAATGAAGTAAAACACCCACGGACAAGTTCTTTTTTTTCTGCTGCTGTGGGGATCTGTGCAAACTGACAACACTTCATCAATGCCAGAACTTGGCCAGAAACACTTGGCGTCACGTTTCAGTACACCGGGCACCATTTCAGCCTCAGCTCTAACTGTGAAAGCTTACGAAAAAAGGGTTCAATTGGAGTCTTTTCAGCAAATTTTAAATCCTGTTTTTTAACAAGTCTTGTTGGAAACTTTCATCAAAAATAACTTCTAAAAGTACTGTAAAAAATAATTAGCCAAACACATACCACTTGTTGAAAATTGACATGTTTTTTTTTTCTGAAGCAAGTTGTCCACAACTGCAGAAGAATGTACATTAATATATGTTTTTTACTTTAGAAGAAATCATTTTCATATTTACTTTCATGGCTTTTGCAAGTTATAAACGTATAAAGATGGCAGATTTAAACGCTCATTCAGAATGTCAGTTTTGTATACGGTTTTATCAGAGAGCTGCTTCGTTGTTTAAAGCGACTAATAAAAATGATGAAGATGTTTTGCTTGTTTTGCTCCTTTTCTGAAGGACAAATTCAAAGATCACCACATGCCTTGCACTTGCGCTCCACGTTTCCCACGGAATGCAAATATATGCAAATGAATTCTGTGGGGTTTTCTATGGCAACTATTATTTGTGTGCTGCAAATCTCCCACAACTGGTCAAACACTACAGACTGCTGGCGAAGTCGACGTTTAAGTTTAAGCTCATCTTCAGCGGGACTCGTTCTGCTATAGGCCTTGTTTCCCCGCCACACAAGTTATGAAGCATGATCACCGCTGTGTCAGCACTCACAGCTGAGTAAAGAGAGTGACCAATAACTGCTCCCTGCTTCCTTTCTTCACCTCGTTCAGTCTCACTCTAAACCATCCTTCCATCACTCTTTTCTTTACGCTTCCTGTTTGCAGGCGGACGTGTCTCCATGGGTGAGGCCCACTGATCCAGGAATTCCTGCACCCCCCCCCCTCCGCAGTCATCATGACTTCCACCAGCCAGCTGTTGGGTCTGGCTGAGATGTGGCTGAAGTGTGACCAGGAGATTGAGAGGAGATATGAAATTGTTCCCTCTGTGGTGTGTTCCATGTGCTGCCTCTTTGGGATCATCTACTGCTTCTTTGGTAAGGAACAAACTCCAATTTATCTTGCCAAAATGCATCATTTACCAGCAAAAACGTCATGTGACACAGATGATTGTGATAGAACACCTGCAACTTTTTACAGACATTTTGGAAACTCCCATTTAAATGCTACTCACAGTTTGCTGCAGCACAGTGAGATACTGGCTTTAGATATGCAACACATGGACTGCTAACGGCCTTGCAGGCATACTATAATGCATACATGATGATATTGGTACCACTAAACTTTTTATATGTCTTGTCTTAACTGTATTTGACATATAAAATGCTAAAAATATACTGAATAAATATGTTCTTCAGCTTTAAAGAAAATGCAAACCAGTAGAGGAGAAAGAGCATTAAGGGAGGGTTATATTATGAAGTATCCAAATGATGATAAAAATAAAGAGTTTAGGCAAGAAAACCTCTGTAATATTCTTGCATGAATACTGATGAGTGATGTTTTGCACCTTTGAGCAGATTAATTGCATGCAAATACAGACAAATTTGCTGAAGCATTCAGACAGCATAAACATTCAATAAGTTCAAGTAAAACGTCCTCGTCAGGCTCTGCATTCGAAACAGGTTGACTGAAACTATGACCATTTTTTTTTGTCTTAGTTGACAGAAAATAAATATATATTATATTTATATTTATAACCAGAAAAAACATCAGATTTGTGTAACTTTAAACTTGTTGCTAACACTTTCACTTTAATAGAAAACTATTAGGGGTGCAACAATACACGTACCCATATCAAACTGTACCAAACCTTATTGAACCATTTAATATACACTTGTATCAAACAATACAGATTTTTTTAATGTATTGTATAAACTTGTTTTCTAAAGATGCTCTGTGTTGAAGGATCAGTGGATCTGTGTTCAACTACTCCACCTAGGCTGCATTTTCAAGCGCAAATCCACTGAGAAACTTGCTGTTTTAGCAGCATTTAATAAAAAAACTAGACTTTTGAGGTTAAACAAATGTTTATTATTAATTTCAATTAATTGCAAGGTAAAAAGGGCATAGAAATTTATTTTTTTGTATCGAAAAAATATCGAACCGTGAGACCAAAGTATCGAACCGAACCGAACCATGAATTTTCTGTATCGTTGCACCCCTAAAAACTATTTATGTACTAATGTTTTATTTTCTGCATTATGTAACTCAAAGAGTCTTATTGATTGGACAACCATATTAATCAAAAAGAAGTTGCAGATAGGCAAATGGATGAATAAATTAATCAACAGCATCATATAACAAAACCACAGAAACAAACTGACATCATCTGAGTCCAGAAACAGAAGCACGTCAGACCCTGTGGAGTCTGTTTGTCGCTCTTGTTTGACAGCACTTTCCAGAAACAGAGAACTAAGTGCCGTAATTACTGCTGCGCAAATGAGGCTGCACGTTGTTAATAGTTCTCAGAAACCCCTCAGTCATGTTTGAACATGAACACATTACTGTGGAGGATCAGCTTGACAATGAATCGCTCCTGCTGATAAATGTATTTTTGTTAGGAAAAAAATTGTGTTTTGCTCAAAAAAAGAAAAAGAATGAGAGAAGAAAAAAAAGTTTGCTTCCCATCCGTGGAGAAACATAAAGTTGCAGAATAAATGATAAGTGATGTTGCAGAAACATAATGGATGAGGCAGAGTTAAAATGGAAGAGAAGTGAGCTAATTAAGCCGGGATGAACAGATGGGATGGAGGAGAAGTAAAGAAAGCAACACGGAACAAAGGATGGAGGATAAATCGAGTAGTGGAACAATGATAAGAGCTGAGAAAAAGCGATAAACAATAGAAAAAGCAAAATAGATCCAGTTAAAGGTCTGTGGTTGTAGATCACCTGTAGATGTGCATTAGTTTATTCTGGTATATGATATGTATTGATAACAGGCGGTTAATAAAATATTATTATAATAACAGGCAGGTATCTGTCCTTCAACTCTAGACAATAAAAAAATCATTTAAAGAAGCAATAGTGGTGGTTTTAGAGATGGCAACCAAACAAATGCTTGGAATAATGTCAGATCTTAAGGAAATGCTCAGATCCATCATGTCAGACTTGTTTGCCTTTAGGCATACCATCACATAAGAGCAAACAGCTGTGAAAATCACTGTGGTCTTTTGCAAACATCCCGATTGAAAATGATCCAACAAAGCACACAAAACGGGACTAAAAAAAAAGGAAAACAGAAATGTAGAGGAAAGCATGTCAGTTTAATAAGTTCTGGTCACCAGGGAAGAGCACGGACGCTGGCTCAGATGAGAAGGAGAAGTGTTGTGCTGCTCAGCTGTGCGATGCCTGATTACACAAAGATAACAATCTGAGGTCTGGTACCCTTGAGACCAAGTCCAGTCAGAGGTAGAAGGAAGACGACGATGCTGAGAAGAAAAAAAAAACATGATGAGACAAACATTATTTAATAGGAAAGCAAAGGCTAAGGAGATTTGAACTGCCGATAAGCTCAAAGTCTAATGCTTTGGCCTGTTTTTTTGTGTTTTTTAATAAAATACAGTAAAATAAATTAAAAGGGAAGGAGGGAGCATAGAATGGGAAAATGGAAATTAGAAAGAGAGCAGCTGTTCCTTTCAACTTGCCTCTTGACTAATGAATGTGGACGACCTTCTATTGTGCAATTATTATCATATTTTAAAACAGTTTCATTTAAAAATATGTATTTATTTTCCTGTGATCCTGACAACAAATTCTCTTTATATACCTGTTGAAGTTTTTTTTTATTATATATTTATTTATTATAATTTTTATATTTGTTTCTTTTAATAACTTTTATTTGATCAATCCAGTTATTTCTAGCAAAAAGTACTTTTAATAATTGTTAATGAATGGAAGAAACAAAAAAAAGGCGAAAGGAAACAAAAAACAGGCTTTTATTTTACAAAGTTCTAAAAAAGGGAATTTCAGGGTTTACTAAAAAATCATACTGTTTCTCATCTGCTACATTGATGCAGTCACTCATTCAGCCTTCCTTTTTATTGTTTTTTTTTCTTGGTAAACTGATTTTTTTTTTCTAGTGCAGACAAATGTTGAGGCTTTCAAAATTGAGTTATGAAGGGAGGAAAACAAGAGTTTAAATCCCAAATGTTTCTAAAGTGTTCTTACCGACCGGACTAGAGATGGATGCAGTGGTTTATTAATATGATAGTTTTAATGAAGCCATTATCTTTGTTTTGTGTGCATTAGTCATGTCACCATATGATTGTGTTAGTAGATAACGGGTCTGATGGATTAGGCTTGTCCTTTTTTTTGAAACATCGCCCAATTTTTCTGTCAGAACTTCCAAATTGAGTGCAATCAGGGAACACAAAATATGAATAACTAAAATGACTGGTGTGTGACTAACATTCTGTTATTTCTTGTTGCTGCTTTCAGGAAGCTTTTAGTGTAATCTTTTCGTCTTGTTTCATAGGAAACTGTTTTGTACTTGATTTCATTATGATTGAGATGCTATCTGCTGTAAACTCAGTCCTGTTTGTACACAAACTGCAGCAGGATCAAATTGCCACACACACGATGTCTTCACAGGCTTCTGTTTCTCCCCTCCAGGCTATCGATGCTTCAAGGCCGTGCTGTTTCTCACGGGCCTAATGTTTGGCTCTGTGGTCATCTTCATGCTGTGCTACAAGGAGAGGGTGATGGACACTCAGCTGAGTGTGGAGGCATCAGTGGGCATTGGCCTCGGCATCGGGACCCTGTGCGGCCTCGTGACCATGTTGGTCCGCAGTGTGGGGCTGTTTATGGTGGGCCTGTTGTTGGGCCTGCTGGTCGGAGTGGCATCACTGGTGGTAATGTTTTTATTTTCTTTTTTTCATGACTTCTACTTTTATTTTTCTAACATGTCAATATTGACTAATGCTATTGCACTCAAGCTTTTTCGTCTCATGAAGACTTAAAATATCTTTATATAGAAATAAAACATTAATCAGTACATTACTGCTAATGTAACAACATCCTCATCAAGTTATTTTTAGTGTGTCTGTTGGGATCATGGGTAGCAGCAGTAATCCTCTTATGATGCAGTTGTTGAAAGTGAGGATACAAATGAAACCATACAAGCAGTAAACAAATTGTACATATTTAGCCATACAAAAAAAGAAAAAGCAATATTGCTATTGGTTCATAAACTATAATATCAGAATATAAAACCCTTAGAGTTCAGAGTGAGTCCTGGTATACAGAAGGGTTATAATTATAAACTGGCAAAGAAATAAGAAATAAAGAGCCAATAAACCGACAGGAGTAATTGACCAATAAACAAAAGGTGCAGGGCAATTAGGAAACTAACATGGATTTCAACTCAAGGGAGTCAGGAGAGAAACTAAATGAGGTACAAAAGATAAATTGATCTCAGGCCACAACTGAGCTAACACTCACTGAAGTTTACTTGCTACTATAGAAAATAGGAAAGGCCTAAATAATTCTGAAGCATTACTTTACCTCCCTTTCAGGTCATGGAGGAGTTCTATCACCCGAAAACAGTGTGGGTCCCTCTGGGTATCCTGCTGGGCTCTGGAACCCTGTTTGCTGTCCTCACTCTCCAGTGGCAGCGCTGCTTGGTCACTTTCTCGACGGCAACGTTTGGCTCTGCGATCATCACTGTCACAGTGGATTATTTTATTGAGCTGTTTGCCTTGGTGCACTACATCTATGACAGACTCAAGGTGAGGACAGGTGCTTACGTTTCTGCTTGAGTCTCTGAGTTTGTTGATGTGAAGGAGAGCGCCGCCAGTCACCTTGAAGCAGGATTTTTGTTCATGTTTATGTGAGTCCAAAACATACTGGCACGTTTGTAGCTGTGCAGGTAAAATCTCTGATATTAAACCTTTTTAAAAAAGTAGTCAACACCAATATTTTTGGACACATTAACTTAAAGAAATACTTTTCTATATACTGAGAAAATTCACTTTTTCAGTTTTATTTGATTTTACATTTAGGAGACATACTTTTAATGTGATCCAGTAAAGTTATGTTTACTAGATAAAAAAACACGTTTCAGGTAAAATGAAAAACTTTATGTAAAACATTCTATCATAAATATCAGACTTTAAATATCAGGCTTGCAAGTAGAGACTTGAAGGAAAAGTTGGGAGGAAATAAAAGTGTCTGTCACCCTTATTGTCAAATATACAAGAAATATGCTTTTGAATAAAAAATATGTGGCGATTATGAAACATTAAATAGTATTTGATTGTCACAAAATGCAGCTACAGATGTATGTGTAAATATATGTTCTAGTTTGAAGGAAATTTTGTAACTGATTGACTGAATGTTTGATCCAATATTGTATTTTTATACTTTTGATCAGCTGTATGGTTTAAAACAGAGGATGAGAGTTATGTGTCTTATCAATGTGTTCTTTCTGTCTGCATAAACAATAGATGTAATCAGACATAAAAAGTATCACCTTCAGGGTTATAACCAGGAAGAGACATATGTTAAAAGGTTGAATCATCATTATTATTGGGTAGAGATTTTGTTAGTTTCAGTCAAGTCTCTCTTTAAAGCAGCCTGCACAGCCTGGGCTCTGCTCTGTTTTGTTTTGCTTTCCTGAGAAAGCACCAAGGCCTTCTACCTGATTGAAACCTGACTGCTGAAGCTAATTGGAGAGAGATAAGAATAAAGTTTTTAAAGGAGATTCAATTGGTTTTCTGCTACAAATTATTAAGACTTTCATTTATTAAACACAAAATGCCTTCAAGTTTTTTAATTAGATTCTATGATGTTTACATAGAAACAGCCATATTTATACCTGGATTCATGGTAAATATAGTTATAATCCTGGGAAATTTGGGAAATTTGCATTAATTTTTTTTGGACCGTTCAGCTTAACTCCAACTATAATATAATATAGATGGTTACTCTGTACTTTGTAAGCACAGAATAGTTATTAAATTCTGGAACTTCATCCTATCTTTATGAACCTTCAAGATAACGTGTCCATATTTATTGCAGGTGGCACCAAAGAAGCCAGTGTGTTGGTTTACATGGGTCATCTTGGGGGTCTGGCCTGTCCTAACGCTCCTCGGAGTGGTGATCCAGTGGAAAGTCACTGCAGAGGGATTTTCTCACACAGAGGGTAAGTTAATGCAGCTCAAATGGCTGTAAAATGATCAATTTTGCTCCAGTGTCTAAAACAAAAAGCCTAAAGTGTGGACTTTCATGCACAAAGCATTATGGGTTATAATCATTATGTGCATGTGTCATTACAGTTCCATTAGCTAACTCTACCTGCTTACTCGAGGGCAGACAAATACACAAAATAACATTTTAGGCTTTGATTTCATTTCATAACTAGAAGCACTCAGAGAGTGCATACCTCCGCCACCATGCATGCCCCTTTCATAAGACGGCTCAGTCCGGGCCTGA
>JAUBOC010000160.1:8415214-8427269 GCA_032275365.1 Anablepsoides cearensis | reverse complement strand
AAACAAGATTATTATTCTGACACAATCAGTTCTTGTTTAGTAAATCAGTCTCAAAACAAGATCAAATAGATTTTTTGTCTGATATAAGATTTTAAAACTTGGTTAGAAAGACATTTTTTGCAGTGTAGGACTGCAGAAAAGGTGAATTTAGTCTGCCCAGGTGCTGCATAGGTACCTTTTAGATTTAGATACCACATAGATGTTTTGGTGGCTAAATAGTCGTAAACCCCTCTATCAAACTAAAATGGATTGCTCTGGAAGATGGAAGCACCTCATTTGGAATTAAAGTGAAATGGGTAAAAGAGGGGCTTGTAGAGTTACAATAAGGAGGATTTTAGACCAAAGCATTGCAGTTCCACTTTATATAGACCCAACTGAATGACTTAAATGAGGGAAAAAAAGGATTTAAAAGCAGGATATGTCTCCTTTAAAATGAAAGAACTTAGAACTATGCTATAAAATGAAATTTTCTCAATTAATACCAACTATGTTTAAAGCAGTAACAGTTCCCTGTGTGTAAATTGTCATTTTACTTATTGATTTCTTTTCTTTGCATCCAGAGTTACATCAGGAGTTTCAGAGACAGACAGTCAGAAAGACGGTCGTACTCCCACAGTCGAATGAGCCGCTCTCGAATGGCTCAACTGGACTACGACTGTGGCTCTCAAGTGCCTCTCACAACTCCCAGCGGACCAGCAGTTCAAATCTGAGTCTGTGATTTGCACAAATCCAAACACATACACAATCAAAGTCTACTTCAGAAACTCTTAGTCGCCACAAGGGATGTCTAACTTGACCTTGCCGTGCCAACCTAATCAACTGCCTGGTAGCCCAACGAGAGCTTACTGTGTTCTGGTGGTGGTAAGACTTATGGTGTTTCTCGCCACACAAAACAAAAGTTACATTTCTTTAATTGTTTTCTGCCCATTTTTGCTCTTCTAGAAAGACTTAAAAAACAAAGGCTTCTGCTTTGCAGAAATTTACGACAGTCGGGTATTTTATACATTATTTGGCTCTCAAGTTATTCTGCCCAGAACCTTGGGAAAACGGACCTGTTTTATATGTGATTAAGTAAACTATTTCATTTTCAGTGGGACTGTTGTGGAACAAAATCACAACTCTGAACTCTACAGGAAACCCTTTCTTGTAAAAAGGCTTGTTTTTTTTTTTTTCAAAGAATCAAGGTAATGCTTTTTAAAAATTGTCGACATCCTTACATTTTTTAAAAGGCTTTTGAAGCGTGAAACACTTTGTTTCAAGGATTCCGGGAAGGGTGCTTTTGGCTAAATGTCAGAAGAAAAAAAAAAAAGTTTGCAGCAGATACTGGAACTCTGTTTTTTAAATTAAAAACCCCTCTGTGTGAATTAAAGTATTTATGAAACTGGCATTACATATTTTATGAGAACCTCCGACATGGTGGCAAAAGGTTTGTGTGACCTCAAAAGTGGACCCGTTTTTGGTGTGAATCAAAATGAAACGGTTCGAACCGAGAGCTTTTTCGTTTTCTCACATTAGTGTCATTTCCTGCATTGTTGCCATTTTCCCAGGGGAATTTGTTTACATCCCATCACTGCCGTTGTATCCTTGTATTTATATTTTTTTTCCTTCTGTAAACCTAACAAGGATACATTTTTCTCCTTTTTCCCCTGAGTTGAAAATATTTATAAGCAATGTAATACTGTGTATTTCCATGTTTCTCTAAGTGCTACCAATTCCCTTTTCTGCCTGTTATCCTGAAACAATGTTCTTCTGGGGTTTGTTAAAGACAAAAAGCTGCTGATTGATGTCATCGAGGAATCTGACTGTTTACGTGTGTGAGTGGACGTGAGCTCTAAGACTGACAGATTGTAAAAAAATGTTAACAAAGGTGATGAGGATCATTTAAAAACAAGCATGTGGTTCTTTACATCTTATTTTCTCATTGTGCTGGTATGCTGGAAAAGACTAACGTCTTTTATTTGGGTGATCTGTTATGAAATGAAGAGGATAAAGATTATCTCCTTTGAAAAGAAGGCGGCGAGGAGATGAAAGCGTTTGCAAATGGCACCCTCTAATGTTTACCGTTGGACCTGTCTTCTGGACCGTCTCCGTGTGCTTTTGTATGCACATGCGTTTACGTGTTACTGTCTTGCATCAATATTTTTCTACCAGCATCCAAACAGGAATCTGAACAGGAGGTGTTTTCTACACAAAAGGGCTGTTTGAGCATTAACAAAACAGGTTTTTTATTACCTTTATGAATGCTAAAACTACTAATGAAACAATTTCCACTGGCTAAAATTGAATAGAAGTTATGAACAATAAATGCTAATATTACTATGAATTTCAAACCTGAATGAGGTTTGACCTAAAAATAATAATAAAAAAATATTTACTTAAATGCTTTTGTGCCACTAATCAGTAGCCACTCGGACTTATCAGCATTTACAGGTTTTAATGTCACAGCAGGACCAATTATTTACGTCAAACTCCATTAATGCATGACGATACTTCTAAAGTGTTTATTGTGTTGTGTCATTGTTGCCCGATTTCCAGTTTGTTTGTCTAAAGGTACCTATTGTCATCTATTCCCTTTGCTTCTCCTCCCCCTGTTTACACTGTCCTGTAAAGGCCTTGAAAAGGACGTGCATTAAGTGAAGCCACTTTGGGTTCTGCTTTGTATTACTCTGATAATATTGTTGTATAAGTGTTGTTTTATTTCTGCTTTTACCTCAGTCCTGTTTTGGATACTTTTTTTGTGTGTGTTTTTAATGTAGTGAACGTGTAACGTCAAGTCTGTCCTTTAAAAAAAAAAAAGCGTAAAATTTTAACATCAGCTCCTGTTTTGCTTGTATTCCAGGAGCAAAACTAAAATAGGTTGTTTTCATTTTCATACTGCACACGTTGCAGTTGAATTGTGTACAATATGTTGGGGGATTAGTTTTGTAGATATTGATCTGTAAATAATATTTTAATGTGCAAATATCCAACTCATTTTCATTTTTAGCTCTCATATTGTGTTTCATTTCTGCAGCTGATCATTTTTTAATAGAGTAGACCTGTCATGCTGTGGTACTGCTGTATGTATTTAATTTTGCCGAGTGGGAATATGCCACTTATGCAGATGTTTAAACATGCAATGATGAAAATCAGCAGAAAAACTGAACCTTGACTCTGAATTGTCTTTATCCAAGTCATCGATCAGCTTTTATTTTTCTTCTTCTACTTTTCTTTTTTCGGTTTGTATTTTTAATGCTAGAATTGATGCTTTTAGCTTTTTATAATATTGAGCTCAGCTTGATATGACTTCTAAAACAATCTTATCCTCAGTTCAAATGAGTAGGCAGCTGCAGCACTTATAGTATTAAGCAACACTATATTAACTGGTATAGATGTCTGCAGTATAGCAGAAATAACAGGTTAATTCTCTAGGCCTAATCTGCAGAGAATTGCAGTTAAAATTGTTAGCCTTATACTTTATGTTTAACTTTTATATTAGAAGCTTATTGTTCATCAATTTTTTGGAATATAATAATTAGGTTATGATTGCAGCTAAAGTTTTATGTTCATCTACAATTGAATACTCATTTAAATATGGTAATACTTTAAATCAAACCAGATTTTTTTCATTAACTAATCAAAGCATTGTTCTTTTTTATTTTACTGTAATAAATATAAGATCTGACGTATATTTACTAAAAATCACTGTTAAGTAAAGGTGATTGATAGTTACTGCAAAAGGTTTCTTGACTGTTTACGTATCAAGTATCTGCAGTACATTTGCACAGAATCATCAATGTTTTTATTAGAAAGCATGACAATAAAACCCCACAATTTGAACATTATTTTCCTATTTGCCTCAATAAACAGCATCAAATCAATAAAAGTCCCAAAATACCAAAACTCATATTAAAAAACATGATTTGTACAAAAGATTTTTAAAAATCTTGGTCTTGTTAATTACTTGTTTGTAAACAAGAACAAAAAAAAAAACACCAGATTCTTCTGATCTGAATAGAAATTTGAGGCTCCTTTTGCACTAAATCTTCATAAAAGCTCTGACCACTTGGCGACTATTCAAACCTCAATGTTACTCATTTTTTGTTATTGCCAAGAACAAATCATATGAAACTATGAGAGATTTTTTTCTTTAAAAAGCTTCCAGGACTGCACACAGGGAGCTCGGTGTAAGAAGAGATCACAGAAGTGACTTCATTTGAAAGAAGTAGAACAGATGAACGCGCTGCCCTTTGCTGCTGACCTACTGCGTAATGACTGGGAGGCTGGCGTTTTTTGACAGAAGCTGCAGAGAAACCGGTGAGAACAGAAAGCTCTGAGCAACACAGTTCCACTAATTACCAGAATCACCATTGCACTTCTCTTTTTGTGCTCCTTTATTATATTGCATGTAATTTTCTCCCTCTAAATCATCTTCTGGCATCTTTCTGCCCAGATAACCTTTTCATTAAATTTGTCCCAAGCATTTCTTGTTTTCTCCCTGCACCACCCTCTCCCTCCCTCTCTGCTGAATGCTCATTTATTGTCCCTGTTTCTTTCATGCTTTCTCCTCCTCATGTTCAGCCTTTTTCTTTTCTCATCTCTGCTGACATTTTAACTCCAGTGGCTTCAGAAACAAATGGTGAAGACTGCGAGTCTCGTTGCTCTTTTAATCTGCTTTCTGCGGGAACCAAAGCGTGATCAGAGACAGCTCATTACCAAACCATTGTTCTCTTTGCTCGGCAGCAAGATCAGCCCGGGTACTGACTGTTTCAACTGCTCCTTCCATCGATAAAAGAGAAATAAATGTTGGCAGAAGAGTTTTACGCTTGAATGAGAGAGGTAGTTTAATTTAGTTTTATATGCTGGAAAATACAGTACGTGAATGAAATTCATAGAATAAGGATTTGAAAAGAAAAGTTCTAGAAATAAAACAGCAATTTCAAGAAGCATACTGGTAACAAATGTGTTTTTATTGAGGGATTTTCTTTTTTTTTATTTCAAAGTGAAACAGCACACCAGTGTTGCCCTTAAACATACAGTGAAACAACCAGCACATGCTAAATTGCTCAAACTTTGACTGACTTCCTTTTTGCTTCAAAATTTGTCAGGCATTTTTTTATTTTATTTGTTTTTTATCCATCTTGACACTTTCTTTCAATCAGCAACACAAACAGTCCATCCTTTATCAATATTCTGTTCAGTCATATATGTGGACTTAGAACTAATTTTGGGACATACACACTGAAAATTAGTTTGGCTTTTGACTATTGTCTCTCAGGGATGTTCTGTTTTAATCCTGAGAAACCTCATCCATAAACCAACATCATATTCAAGCATTACATCAGTGTAATCTTAATAAAAGTATTACAAAGTCTGATGCTTTTCTGTGAAACAAAAAGTGACATGAATATAGACTAAACTCCTGGAATGACTTCCCTTTAAAACCAGGCTTTGTGCCTGTTTCAACCCTGTGACTGTATTCACATAAAGCTTTGACACTAAAAAAAAATTGGCTCAGCTTATATATTTTTCATGATAGTGATTTGGAAACTCTAAAAATGAATTAAAAAGTTTGTTCTGAATAATAATATTGCTGCTTCCTTCACGTTGTCTCGTTACATGATGTCCTGCTGGTGCTGTGTGGACTCACTGACAACCTGAAAAGAACAAAAATAAAATAAATACAGTTGATTCATTTAAAGGAAAATTTAAAGGAAATAATCCACATTGATTGCTCATAAAATGTGACCAAATCATAATTTGTGAGCAGAGTTCTATGCAGTGCTAGTGAAGCTGAAGAAATCCAGTGTTGCCCTTTGATTTAAGTGTTTCGACAAATTATCTGCTAACTACAATATAGATAATTAATAGCAAGTATTTGTTGGTGTCATCTTAAAAAATATCATGTGACATTCCTTATTAAGACGTGTTCTTTTCTATTGTTAGTTTGCTTGTAACGTGAGCAGGTAATAAGAAGGTAGGTGGGACATTAGAACCAGACTTACATACTGGCCACTAGCACCCTGGCTCATGGAAAACTTCATCTATAGGATATAATACATGAAAAGGATTTTGTCGCAAAAGCATTTCGGGTTTTTTTGCATTGTGTCGGCTTTCGTGTGTAAAAACCTGCTAACAAGTTAAGGTTTTTTAATTTGTTTGCGTGTCTTAATGTGTGTGATCTCAAACCTCTCCGTCGCGAGTCTCAATGGTCTTGATGAGAACAGTTTTCTTGGAGTGAACTTCTGAGGAGCGCTGGGACTCAGGACTGGTCTCTGTAAGAAGGAATTCACCCTATAAGCTCAGAGGTTGAGGGTTTCTTTAGTTACAGTGGGTTAATTCAGTTTGAATACACTGGTTAATAATTGATCTGAGGAGGTCATCTGGTCTGTTATTGATTTAATAGCCTTCTGAGTTTCTCATAGATTACATGTAAAGGGAGACACTAGGTGAACATGGTGAAACAGCTAATAGATATGGTCGTGAATTAGGCCCAGATGATAAGTTAATAAGGAGAATGTGTGGCTTTCTGAAACAAAACAAACCAAAAAAACAATGAAACATAAACTTGCATTGTAAAGGTATCCCTCCCACTTGTGAAAGATACTATATATTATGGGTATTTTTTTGCTTCCATAGAAAACTAGAATTTATTGCATGTTTGAATAGCTGATCCAGTAAACGATGAGGCCAAGTTGCGTAAATATTGTTTCCTTCTGTGAAAGAAGTAGCCATGAAAGTTTTTAACTCATCAAACATCCCCACACAGTGGACATAATGTGTCACTGCAGATGCCCTCCACGCAATTCCCTTAAAATAGCATCTCCCATATACAGTCACATGCTATTATTAGTCTTTTTGATCCCTCCGATTGACTCTTTGGGAACGCGAAACAAATTGCTCAGGTATGTATGTGCAAACTAAGAAAGTCTCCTATTCCTGGTACCTCTGAATCCAATGGAAGAATAGGCAGACTGGGCAGGCAAGGTGATCCTGCAAGAAACAGACCCAAAGACAAAATGTCAAAAGTTTTGCATTTATCCTATATTGAATTAGTATAAAAAACAAGTTCATTAAGAAATAAAAACGGCTTTAGTGTTTAAGAAGAAGCAAAAGAAGCCCAAACCTGCTCTCCTCTCCCTCCAGCAGCTTGCGGTAGGTAGCGATTTCAATATCCAGGGCCATCTTCACATTGAGGAGGTCCTGGTACTCCCTCAGGTGACGAGCCATATCATCCTTTAGATTCAATTTAATGCTTAGAATAAAGTTTTCTCCAAAAACACAACACAAAACACTACCAGAATAATGTAAAACTAGCTTATAAAATGATGTTTATGTCTAAAAACACAGTCTCTGTATCTGTGATCTGCTGCTACTATTGCTATGTTATTATTACCTTCATCTTAGCAATGTCTTCCTCCAGCCGTGCGATGGTATCCTGGTGGCCAGAGGCGTCGCGGCCCATACGTTCCTCCATTTCCCTCATCTGGCGCATCAGAGACTCGTTCTGAAAGGAGAGACGGAGTTAAAATTGGTGGCTTGAAACTGAATGAAAGCAGCAGAAGCAGGGAGTGCGCCCAAAATACTGACAGTGCCCTTCAGAGAGTCGATCTCGCAGGTGTAGGACTGGATCTGGTGCCTGTACTCCATGGTGTCCTGCTTGGCCTGGCGAAGAGCATCGTTGTTCTTGTTCACTGCTTGGTTCAGATCAGACACCTGAGGAGACACCCGAGGGTTTAAGCTTCTAAAAAGTTGTGTGAAACCGTCATGCGCTCACGTGTGTTTGTTCTGACTTCACCTTAGACTTGTACCACTCTTCGGCCTCTGAGATGTTCTTCGCAGCGATGGCTTCGTACTGCATGCGGATGTCCCTCAGAGCAGCGGTCAGGTCGGGCTTGGACATGTCCATCTGGATCTGGATCTGCGTTTCCTGCATCTGGTTCTGAAGCTCTCGGATCTCCTACGAGGCATCCAGAGGGGGAAAGAAATGGATTCACTTCAAACAACTGGGAATTTGTAAAAAAAAAATAATAAAAAGTGAGTAAAATTAGAAAGAAGAAATGGAAGAGCAGGAGTTCTCATTTCAGACACAAGTTTGAGATTTTGAAGCTGTCGACTGGTCCAATCAGAAGGTTTAAAATAGCTTCGCATCTGTTCTAACTCATGTGCGCACTCACACACACTTTTCCTGTGTCACACACCAGCTGTCGTACTTTTTTAACCAATCAGCAGTTCAGCATTTCTGAAAGGTCAAAGTTGAAGCGAAGTAGACAAGATGGCTAGATGTGGCTGACATGTGTCACAGATTTTTTTTTTTTATATATTGGTGTCCATGAGGGAAAGTGCAACAACTTTTGTTTCGCCCAAGTTGAATTATTTGAGCACAAACCCATTCAATTTAATGCACAAAGATGAAAAGTGTATGTTAAAACATGCATGGACTGTGGAACGTTTCCTGCATATACAAATGGGTTAAACAATGCAACAAACACTATTTTAGAGTCTCCATAAAAGCAAATATAAATATGCAAAACATATTGCTGTCATTTAACGGATGCACACCTCTTCATGGATCTTCTTGAGGAAGGCTATCTCCTCCTGCAGACTCTCAATGCGTCTCTCCAGGTCCAGCCTGGCCAGAGTTGCACTGTCAACATCCTGGAAAGAATAGGAAAAAGTATTCTGTCAGAAAAAAAATAACAGAAAAAAACTGCAGTTATTACAAAAATGAATAGGATTTAGTGGAAACAAAATAGGAAGTGGCTGAAAAAAACAGTGTTTTTTGACTGCAAACTTTGAGAAGGAGGTGATGTGTGTGTGTGGGGGGGGGAAAGGTGAATTTTATGAAATTTTAATACACACAGCTCTGAAAGCAGACAGGTTGTTCTCAGCTTCTTCCTTCTGGTGAATCTCATCCTGCAGTCTGGAAAGGACAGAAGAAAAAAAAAAAAGATGAACAATACTTGGTTTAGAGCATATAAGTGAGTAGACACAAACCAGCCTCTATTCAAATTACACTTAACTACACACACACGCACACATCTCCACAATTGCTCTCCCAGGCTTATGGTGCAGCTGCTGTCACACTGTCGGAGGGGCAATATAGCCAGCAAGGAACAGAGGGTTGCTCTTGGCTGTTGCTGTTTCCAAATTTAGCATTTTAATGTGGCGTTTTCAACGAGCACAACATACATTCACCCGCCCTGCAAGCAGACCCGTCTGCAGGCAACGCAGGTGTTAACGGTGTACAACTGGTCATCCTTGAAGGAGGAAAGGATGCGAGTTGATGAATCTGTTCAATAAAGAATGTCTGTGTGTGTGTGTGTGTGTGTGTTCTCATGCACTGTGGCTGCAGGCAGACAGGGGGTTTTGCGTGTGGATTTTGATCTCGGCGGGTGCAGCAAGTGCTCTGGCACGGTTCACCGGCAGCTCCGGGCAGCTGCTCAAAGAGAGCTGATAAACAGAGTGAAGAGTTCCAGTTTGTCTGTCTGTGTGTACGTGTGTGTGTGTGTATGTGCGTGTGCAAAGTGGAAGCCAATAGTGTTGCAGCGGGTTTTTTTTAATACACACTTTAATATGAGTGATAGTGCACGCAGTGGCATCATGGAATTATCCCAGATTTACAGAACTGACCTTGTAAATACAGATATGCAGCACCTCTGTAAAGGGGACGTCTCACTGACATTTTGACTTCCTTGGCAAACTTGCTCGGGGAAAATAAATGTTTTTTTCCATCTGCTATTCGTCTTGTGTCCTTTTACTGTCTGAGTGCTCCGTCTGGCTGAAACTTTATCTGTTTGTCTGTCTGGACCTCACTCCTATGAGTCTATACACCTCTTTTTCTCTCACTCTCTCTCTCTTTATTATGGTCTTTTTGGTCTCTTGTGAACAAATTAGCAACTCTTTTTGTAAGAATTTGGTGGACTGTAACACTCAGTCAAACGCATCTGTTTTCAGATCCCTCATGAGTTACTGGATGTTCCTAAAAAAAACTGATTCTATTTCTCTTCTTTATGTCTTCATATATTATAAACCATCTTCTAACGGGGTTGAGGCTTATTTATTTGCTGTTGACCAGTTTTTCTAGGTTGTGACACATCAAGAGGTCACAGAATAAAGTAATGATTTTACAAGATTTTAAACTGGAATCTGACAAAGGTTTAAAATATTTAGTGAGGAAATACACTCATTTATGAATACTATTTACTGACTTTTCCAAATTCAAAAAATATTTAAATTTGACTCCAAATTTATTCCCTCCTATGATTTATATCATTTTGAATTCTTGTTTCCTATTATTCCATCTCACCTGATCTTCAGTTTCTGCAGGTCATCAGCCAGGTTGTCTCTGTCCACCTCCACTCTGGCACGCTGGTTGGTGAGGGCCTCGATCTGCCTCCTCAGTTCCCTCATCTCCTCCTCGTAGAGCTCCCCCACGCGGCCGGGCCCCTCGCGGCCCCTCAGCTTCTCCAGCTCCACGGTCAGAGCGGCGTTCTGCTGCTCCAGGAAGCGCACCTTCTCAATGTAGCTGGCAAAGCGGTCATTGAGGTGCTGCAGCTCGGCCTTCTCGTTGGTCCTTGTGTTGAGGAAGTCTTGGTTCATGGCGTCGGCGAGGTTAAAGTCGAGCTTCTCGCCAGAGTAGGTGCGCAGCGCCGTGGAGGAGCCATACCCTGCTCCTGCGGCACCGGACGACACCCTGGCGCTGGAGTAGGAGGGGAAACCGCTGCTCTTGACCTCGTAGACCCTGGAAGACATATGGCTGGAAGAGGAGCCACGGCCTCCTCCCATAGAGGAGAAGAGGGTTGACATGGGCGAGGAAGAAACCCCTGAGCCAAAGGTGCGGCGATATGAGGAGGCCGACTGGGCTGAGGAGGAGTAGGACTTGCTCATGGCTGGTTGACCACTGGGTTGGCTCGCGGGTTCGAAGGAGCTGCTGTCGGTGCTGAGACCCAACTGTCTCACAGGGCAACTGGAGGAAATCTTAGTGAAGAGACCACAGGCACTGAGAGCAACTATTTGTAGACCACCTACACCCACTCCTGCCCCCAACCCCTCCTCTGTGTCACCCAGCTGGCTCCATTCACCCTGTCCGCCTGCTCACACCTCCCCACCCCTCCAGCATGCAGTCACTTCCAGTTATTCATCTTTCTGACAGCATTTTTTAATCAAACCAGAACTGTTCCACATTTATTCCAATTTTTAATGACTCACTTTTGTCAGATCATCCTAAACATTCAGCCTCCTTGTGGTTTTAGGTTTTCTCACGGCTGTGTTACCTGAACTAAACTGACATGAACTGTTTTTTGAAGCATTTTGATAAAAATGCTAAATATCTATTTACTCTCTTTAAAGTGTAATCTTAGCTTCCGACACTTCCCTCTCCCATTTGCCTGCTGTGACCCTGAGTTCAGCTGTTGAGGGCGTCGGGTTTCAGCTGCTGGTAAAGATGCGCCGCTGTATGTCCACAACTGAGTCTTGATGACTGCAGACGTGAGTAAAGGACTGAGTCATTCAATAGGTGTATGTGAGGGACGGTGTTGCAAACTCAACATAGACCTGTTTAATAAATGAAATTAATCTGTGAATAACAACATTATAATACATATTTTGATCACTTTGAAAAAAAAAGAATAAATCCCATCGAGGAAATGTCTCTGATCTCTCCTGCACCTTAACACTCCTTTGTGCCCTTGGGTCAAAATGACCCACAAGGCCTCAATGATAAACTGAGGCCTCCTGGGTCATTTTGACCCAAAGACAGCAAGAAGGTTAAATTATATGGATGCCAAAATACAATGTTATCATATCTGTGCAAGCACATTATAGAATTAGAGTATTTAATTATAAGCATAGTTTGACACTAAAGACAAATTGTTTGGCTTTTAAAAAGCTATTTTTATTATAGTGATAAATTAGAATAAAGAAAGCTAAACAGACTAAAACATTTTACATTCATTTTCATATATATTAACCCAGAGGTGCCCAAAGTGGGGCCCGCAGGCCAATTTTGGCCCGCCAAGCCATTTGATTTGGCCCACCGGCAGTTGTCCTGGTTACTAGATTGTAATTATGTTAA
>JAUBOC010000160.1:8325514-8350198 GCA_032275365.1 Anablepsoides cearensis | reverse complement strand
GTGGTCGGCAAAGTAAGAATTTCATTGCTCAGGGAAACATGCTTTCATCTGTGTACATGACAATAAACACTTTGAATTGGAATTGAATTGAATTGATTAAGTGTAATTAAACGTGACTGGCTTTACGGTAAGAAGGAACAAGCTTTTTTTTTTTTTTTTTTTTTTTTTTTTTCCTGTTTTGTACACAGTGGAAACACCCAGATTCTCTTCAATAGAGGAGGAGCTACAGCACCTTCATTATTGTCAGGAGGACAGGTGCAGTTCAGAAAGAGCAGCTTTTTGCTACAGGTGCTGCAAAATACCTCAGAGACCGTTTTAGGTTTAAACTATTTATATATTTATACTTTCTGTTTTAAGAGCGACTTGGTTCAGATTTTTTTATATTTACCAAGTGACTGATGCATAGGGCAACCTGCTGAGGGAGTTCCAGCAGCAGGATGTCTTCATTGAGCCTAAGGAGAAGATAACAATTTCACAAACTTAACAGGTGAGTGCTTTAGGTTTTATTTACAGCATTTAAATTATTTGAATATTTAAGGGTTTTTTCTTTAGTATGTTCTTTAGTAATTTGCCCAGCAAACATCATTAGTCCTAAGAGGTTGTCTGTTCCCTAAATGTCTCATGAACTATTTGACTGATTTTAATGAAACTTTCAGTAAATAATGACTGGATGTACCTATTCAAGTCATCCATTTATGGCACCAACCCAGATCAAAAGGGCCACCACAGCCAATTACATAAAAAATGGCAATAAGGTATTCAGTTTTACTTATATTGAGCACATATTTGGAGTGGTTGGAACTGAGAGTCATTCACAACTTTAACTGTTGGTATCAAAATCGTTTGTTAGCAAAACATCACATGAATCACTGAAGGGATTTGAATGAAACTTTCAGAAAGTAATCATTGGATGAATATCTACAATTTGCTAATCTTTGAAGTCAAAATATGGCTACCAAGGCTTTTTAGCAAACATTTCAAGATGGCCATCAAGGTTTATTAGCTTTATCATCTTAAAAAGGGCCACAACTTAGTCCTTATTAAGGATAGTGAGCTAAAAGTGGATAGCTGAGAGTCAATTCATAATACAATACATACTGTACTCTGAGCATGACAAGAAGTGACACCACACTCATGACTTTATATTCAAGGTTTGACCAAAACAGCTACAACTCTGTTATTTCACTACATAAAATGATCTAAGTTAAAGCTCTGGCATGAAAGGTGATGTGTAAAATGTATAAGGCCCAATGGATGCTCATCTATAGTGTTCATCAAACGTTGGTACTGCTAGTCCATATATCAACTTGCCAACCTTCTCGCTCCTGGTGTCCATCTGTTCCTGTCTTTAATATTCTATCGTAAAACTCACAAGTCTAAAGATTGATGTATCTTTTTATTGTCTTTGTTCTAGCCCTCTGCACTGATGGCCTTCTTCCGACAGCTTCAGCTTCTTCTCTGGAAGAATGGACTGGCAATCATCAGACAGCCGGTGGGTGACACTGAAGCACAGTGAACACTTCAGTTTAGTTTAATCTTTTATATTAAGAACCATTATTTGCATAACCGAACCTGCATTTGAATATAATCAAAAACAACAACAACTTCATATTGCCTGATTTTAATTACTCACTTTCATGGATATGTATATTTGTAGTTGTGGTCCCTGACTTTGGTTGCCTGGCCTCTGATCCTCTTCATCATCATCGCTGTGACCCGGTACCAATTCCCTGCATTTCCAACAGATACATGTGAGTGTAAAACTAATATGATGTAACATTAAATAAGGAATGGTAGCATACAATATACAAGCCATTCTCTCTCTTGTTTCTGTCTGGTTTCACAGTCTGAGTGAACAGCTGATGCATTGAATTCAAACAGATCTGGACCTATTATGCAACTGTTGACGCGGCATTAGTAGACTTTTATTTTTTTAAATCCTGTGGGAGTATTGGTCCACCTGTAGATGTGGGGGAAGGTTCTTCAGTAAGGAGTGTCTCATTCTTAGCATACATAGAAATAATGTCCTTTGTCATTCATTTTAGTTGTTTTTGTAAAGGGAGAGTCATCCGCATTTGGTGGCAAATGAGCAAAGATGTATCAACATCACAATGTTTAAGTATTTGTAGATCACCATTTTGTTTAAGCAATCTTCATCCTACTCTCATCTGCAAGTCAATGCACGAGATCTGGATATTAAATAAACAGGTAAAAAACCGACGTATAACTTTACGTTTCCATATTAGTAGTTGACCAGCCTTCCTTTGTGTGTTAAGCCTGTTGTGAATAAGTCGCATTATGAGCAGGTATGAACCCATTTGTAACTTGATAATCCCTGTGGACTTGATTATAAAAACTATCCACCAATTCAGAACAATGGGAGCATTTTTTTATTTGTGCTGGAAACGCATAGAATGAGACAACACCCAAAAACAGACAACAAAGCCATTCTCTATGTCAAACATGACTGAAGGACTGAGGAAAAAACAAACACTTTTTTACATTTCAAACTGTTCTGTAGCTACAATCCTAAATGGTTTTGCAATATATACAACAATAAATCAATTCCACTTTTTTTCATTTGCAGTTGTCATTTGCTGCAGAATAGTGTCTCAGAAGAATTGATAGTATCTATATGTGTTCTTCCCGTATTTAAATTGCATTTTAGTGTCATATTTGGAATGCTGATAAGAAAAGTAAACACAGACACAAATATAAAGACTTTATTCTACATTTTCAGTAGTATTTCTGTAATAACATTAACATTAGTTTGGTTTCTTGCAATCATTGCAGTTACATAAAACATCTACACATTATTGCTTAGTGCTTGTTAAACAACTATTTTAAGTATGTAAACTCGTAATTTTCCCTTTCTTATCGGTGACAGTTTTATTATGTATTATTTTTTCTTGTTTACTTTTCATGATTCAAATTGTTTTTTTTGTTTGTTTTTTGGTCTTCGTCACTGTTCCAGCTTTACATTTACACAATAAAAACTGGGTGTGTGAATGCACAGGATGACCGCAGGGTCTGATGCAGTTCCCTTTTCCAATGGCTGCTTGTATGCTTTGGGTTTCAACGTGACTAACTTGCTTTAAACCCAATGAATGTCATTAGTCAAATGCTGTGAGTTACCAGGAATGAATACCTGAAATCACTTGTTCCGTGCGTTGACAGTCACTTGACTGCAACTTAATCTCCATGCCCTTCACACAGCACATTCTTTTGTCCTGCACTGTAGCTTTGTTTGTTACTTCAACAAAAGATGCTCTGAGTTATATACAGATTAAAGTGGCATGACCTAAAATAATGTGCTTTAGGTATCTCATCCGAGAACTTATTTAAAAAAAACAACCTAAACAAATGTTTTGTTTCTCATTGTTGCCAATATTGCATAAATAAAATCTGATTTCAACTCGTAAATTACACAGAACTGACTTCATTGTCATAGTTTGGCTCGCTACTTGTTGCGCAATATGCTTGTCGGCATTGTTCTTCCAGTAAAACTTATCGCACTTCCTTTAGGTTATGTTGGACCTCGTAACCTACCCAGCACAGGATTCTTCCCCTTCCTGGAGACCATCCTGTGCAACACAGACAGCCGCTGTCATAACACATCTCGCTTGGTGGACTCAACAGCATCAAAGTCCTCAAGAAAACGGAGGTAACTTGCTGTTACACCACATATCATCTGTCACATGACCTGCACCCTGGAAAAAAAACATGCAACCTGTTCGGTGTGTTGTCATACTGGTCTAAAAGAATATAAATTAACAACCGCTCATTAATGTTGTAAGTAGGAAAAAGGGCACCTGGTGGGGAAACAAACCAGTCTGGATTAACTTCTAGTTTTGGTTAGCCAAGCCTTTCTATGTTAAGAAACAAATCCTGATAAACCAGATTTCTTTTAAAGATCCTTTTCTAAGAATAAAGATAACGCTTATGCACATGTTTTCTTAGAAACATGTATGTAAGCACTTATATAAAATGCAGGAAATTCAGTGAAGCTTGTGTTGATTGAAGAAATATGAGCAACTATTTGATCCTCTTTGAAACATTCAGTGCAAAACTATCAACACAGAGCATGCATATGGGCCTAACAACATGCAGTAGGCAGGTTTAAAGGAGAAACTGTGTCTGGATATGCAGGTGAATAAATTAAATTAGCTGATGGCTCGGCTTCTTTCTGGAGACTGCTGTTTGATGGAAACAAGTATGATGATGGGAGGAATTAAATACTTTATCATCTAAGGGCATTTTCACTAAACAGTTCTGCGAAATGGTCACATAAACTAAATTGTTTTTGAGTTGCCTCTGACGGTTCATCAGTCCCATAATATTGAGTCAGTCAGCATGAGTGTGAGCTTTGTGAAATGAAAAGAGGCATGGAGTGAAACTCAGCTGATGTGGAACAATGACATCTTTCTCAGAAATTAAACTCAGCTTAGCGACCCCCTTTTGTGGTTGGCCAAATGTAAATGCAAAGTTGCTGTGCGTCATCATCAGTCCTCTTCTCAGTAATAAATCCCAAACCTGGGTTATCACACAAGACCTAATGTCATTACTACGTCACATCATCAAAGATGGCTTCACATTTCACACTCTGCATGTTACAGTTGTTACTAACCTGCGTCATGCATCACAGTGGGCTGGCTTCAACCCCTTATGCAATCTTGAACCATTCAGAAATTAAACAGTGATGGCCAAAAGGCCAAATAAGTACTAGCTTATTTTTTTTTCCCTAAAAGTGCTTTTAGCATGTCTTATGGAAGGGGTGGAATGTAAAGACCCTTACAGGATCTTTAAAGCACAGAGGTGGGCTTGTTTAAATGTTTTACTGACCAGTCTTTGATTAGTCATTGTTATTGTTTTTATCCATACATCAATACATTGTTAACTGACAACTAACTTTCTGCTTTTAGTATACTGAGTAGAACGTTTTAGGATTTGATCAATTTCTGCTGATTTCTGTACCATAGGTCTGCCTTAACTCCAGAGTCTTCCCCACTTGAAGGTCTGATTTCAGGGGGGCAAGGATTCGACCTTTCTCTCCTCAACAACCCTAGAAATGACCCTTCAGAGTTGGTTAACTTTATGAAAAGCTTTGTGGGTATGTATTTCTTGCTTTATAGACAATTGTGTGGACATTTGAGACCGTTCTTAGTGTTAATAAAGATATCCACTATTTTATTTTATTATTTGAAGTTAAGCTTGGTTTATACTTCAAATGTGAGACAGCGGATGGGTGATTACGTCATTATGGACGTCTTTCTGACCAAGTACAAAAGGGCTGATGACACGGTGAGGGATAAATTAGCATTTCTCCCTGTGTCCTCCCACAACCCTCCTATTGTTGCACAGGGCATAGCTAAGCATATTAACATCATTCATTCATTCATTCATTCATTCATTCATTCATTCATTCATTCATTCATTCATTCATTCATTCATTCATTCATTTAACCATATTTTAAACCCCACTGATATTGAGATATCACTTCCCAGCAGGACCTGGGCACAAATAGTACACATCATAAAAAAATAATAGTGAATTTAGTGATAGCAGGATATTAGTTGTTTTCAATCAACAATGTATTTGTGTTTAGTTGAGTGTGAAGTCTGAAAAACCTTTTTTTCCCTTGTTAATGGCAAAGCTATAATGGAGGAGTAAACAAGGCTGCATGTTCACATGGTCAATAGGATCAGACCAGCTGCTCATCAAAGCATCTTGCTTGTGCGAATGGCTCATGTTCAGCTAAATAACGTGTAGAAAGGTGCTCTACTCTGAGTGCTGCTCCACATAGCTGCTCTGCTCAACATGAACAAACACGTCCACGGTGTTCAGACAAATCTCATGCTGTCAGCCGCGAGGTCCGCAGAGCAGAGTTCTGACTTGGGGAAATGCACACGACGGCTGTCCTCAGGGTATAGCAGACGAAAATGACACAATTTTGGGGGAAGGCAAGACATGCGAGTTGAAGGATAAATCAGCCTTGAACTTTTGTTCAAAAAGTGACATCATCTCCTATTACAACTTAAAATAAAGACATTGTTGCTGTTATTGTGTTAACGTTTTAGTCTGCCTGTCTTAAATGATCTGTTTGTACTTTTAAGGTTCTTCCTATCAAGAAAATGCTAATAATTTCTCCATCGTGAGTCCAATCGACACGAATCTGACGGATCAGGTCAGTTTTGCTATGAGCCAATGGAAGAGGGGAAATTTTTTCCAATATTATGTTCAACTTTCAGATATTTGAATTTGGTGCAAAGTCCACTGACATACTGTATTGCTACTTAATAAGGATATAAAAAACTGAATAAAAGTGGAAAAAAATATCATGCCAGTTGTTACAAAAAGTCTATACAGTGTTACTAACAGATGGGATCGTCTTAACCGCGGCTTGTATGAATCTTATCTTTTGCAGGAAACCATGAACAAAATACTTGAGTCTGTGAATGTTTTGAAGAGAGCCGTCTGCACTGTGGCTCTGCCCTGGATAAAGGACGAAGCACCCGGCACCGTCACCGATGCTGCCGTCACTTTCTGCAACACCAACAGCACTTTGTTCGAAGTCTCCCTTCAAACATTGAACACAGTATGTTTGAGCTTACCTCTATGATGTTTGTGGGTTTATGCATGAACATTTCTTTTTTTTTACCCCAGTTGAAAAAAAATGTCTATTTTACTGTTGCCAGTGTTTGTAACTTAGTTGTTTCTTTGGTTATCAGATATTGACTGAGTTGTTTATGGAAAACCCAGACAAGATGATGACGACTGCGGGGATGTCGGTGTTGGCGTTTGATCAGCTGCAAAATGATACCTCGCTGTGGGAGAGCCTTCTAGCTTTTCCTGAGATCTTCTCTTCCTTTTCTGCTGACCAACCACTGAACAGCACTGAAGCTTTACTGACAAATTTGCAAAGGTAACATACTTATACAAATAAAAAAGTGCAGCATTATTAAAAAGTGTATTAGTGTAGTTCTGCTTCTTTCCCAATTTGAATTTGACTTTTAGATTTTAGAAACCCTAGCAGAAATTGAATGATTTGAATATTCATATTTGCTAACATTTTTTTTACACACACTTTCTTCAGTCTAATGCATGCCGTCGAGAACAATTTCCCTCAAGCATCTGACTCCTTATCAACAATTCACTCCCTGCTTGATGGTGGACTCAGCGTGACGACCTATGCTCAAAACTGGCCCGGAAAAGGCATGTAGTTTGAGAATTTCTAGAAGAATTTATGAAAATGTGACAACAACGATGATCAATTTTTTTTTCTAATTCTTTGGTTGTGTTTTATTGTTTCTTTGCTTAGATGTTACAATATCTCTTGGAGATGTTGTGACTTTGCACAACGACACGATTAGTGAAATTGCAAAACGCATTCTGCAAGAGGTTCAGATACCACTTCACATGGTATGAATCATTATAGTTTCCCTTCCAGTGTATTTGACTTTTGATATTTTAAAAGATGATAGAACATCAGCAATGTTTGACTTCCTTTACACTTTTGTTTCTTTAGGCTATTCCTCTGGCATGGGATATAGACATGGTGTATTCTAGCTTGTGTGGTGACAACAGTAAGACTCTGTGGCTAACAGCAGCATGCAGTACCGGCACCATGGACACGCTTCTCAGCTGGATTGACCCTGAAAAAGTGGTCAAACAGGTAGGGTGATATCTGGTTTGTTATTTTCAGGACAGAGGGAATTACAGGCATAAACACTTAGTCTGCTACAGGATGTATGTGGGTGGCATGTCCCCCTCCTCCTTTTTGTTTTTCTGCTTTTTTTTTGCTGCGTCATCCTGCTTAGTAATCCAAATGGCATGGCTGTGTCTGTAAGGAAGCTGGTGGCCGTAGCAACATGCAATTACTGCTACGGAAAGCGCTTTGGAGAAAAACAAAAGAAAACCTCAAGGGTAACTTAGGCTACGTTCACACTGCAGGCAAATGTGACCCAAATCCATTTTGTTTTGACTGCATGCGACCTATGTCATAGTATTCATGCAAAAATGTTTTCGAATCCAACCCAGGCCTTTTCAGTAAGTGATACTAAATTGGATACCTGATGTTTTTTAACGTGATGTCAATCTGAGAATCCCATGTCGCATTTCATCTGACTTTTACGTCATTGAGGTGGAGGTGAGCAGATTTGTCCAAGGAATAAGAATGATACTAACCTTGAGTCATGCAGTTTAAATCTTGGAACTCTGCTCATCTTTCGCTACAGAACAGAAGTCCACTTGCTTCATTTTTTTCTTTCAATTTTACATGTTCTAAAAGACTGAGAGTCCACAGAAATATATGACAGTTGTCTAGGACTGTCTTTATAGAAAACGTAGTTTTACTTCCAACATGTTGCTTTATTACAACAAAAACAAACATGCTGCACTGATACAGCCAGGCAGAGGCACGTTCAAATGTAAACAGTGATCCAAATAGGCATGTCAGATAAATATTTAATCTTCTGTGAATGCTCTACAACTCTAGAATTTGTACGGAGCCCGCAAGAGGACATGGGGGGATTTTTTTCTTTTGCGTTCCCACGCAATAGTATTGCGTTACCTCGCAAAACTTATTTGTCACTGTTGTGGCTGCTGGTTTATTAACAAATTCCCATGTTCACCATTAGCGAGTTAGCCTACTACAGGATCACATTAATGTTGTGGAAAGTTCACATTTAAGATGGATGAAGGTCACATTTAAAATATAACGTGAATGTCCAATCAAAATATTGGATTTATGCAAAATATTGTAATTGAGCTTTAAGGCCAGCAGTGTGATTATAACCTATTTGACACTAAAATAACAATATATAAGTTGCACATGTATTTATATGCCTAAAAGTGTTCAAAATCACATGATGAGCAAGTTTTATGGCACATCCTGTATGTCCTATATGACACACGTGACACCTAAAGCCTAAATATGCAATCTTTTAGGAAGTGTAATTGATGCACGTTTACAGCCATACCTTCTTGTTTCAGTCTTTCCTTCTTGTTTAATCTGTTGTCTGAAAACATCAAAGAGCCTAATAACTGGATTTTTAATGTAATGGTGTAAAGCAGAGCAGAAAGCACTATGTAGAATTGTAGTGAGAATTTTAGGGATCTGTAAATATTAAGGTGTTCTGTATAAAATGTGAAATGTGTGTATAACCCCACACATTCAATGTAGACTCACACATGAGTAAACAGAAATATTTATGATAGTAATCTGGAACAGAAGACTATGAGCTTGATTTCATCTAACAAACGCAGTCCTCGCTGCACACTGTTAATGAATCAGCTTTGCGTACACTAGCAAGTTTTCACATGGTTTTATACGTAGTAAAGTGTTGATAAATCAAACCTTATGTCCTGAGGTTGTCGGGAAATCTGTGCAGAAGAAAAAAAATGGAAATATCATTTAACTTAACACTGTGTATTAGTATACAAAACAATATGAAATGTATATTTTTTTAGGAAAAAAAGAAAAGTAAACAACATTTTAATATTTAAAAATTTAAAGCATAATAAAAACGAAGACAAAAAAGACCAACATTTTGAGCTGGAACAAAGATGGGAGATCCTTGACAATAATCTGACATGGCAGGAAAAAAAAAAAAAAATACTCAGATGCCATGAATACTCTGATTCAGGTGTGCCAGTCAGAAACTCAACAAGGTGTGAAACATTACCAAGAACCAAAACTGACTGAAGTGAACAAGAAAAAAAACTAAACAAAAATACAACAAGAAGTCAAGAAAATGTTTACAAATCCTAAAGCAAAGACTTTTGAAAGAAAATGTGTGGAAGGAACCCACGGCTGGAAGAGATTAACAGCAAATGACTGTGGATTTATATAAAAAAAAATACAAAATATTATGACTGATGGCAGGAAACATTTGATATTTGTGGATTAAAGGGGTAATATAAAGACTTGCAAATATGGGCATTCTATATTCTACTGCCTGAGATATGATTTTACTTTACTGTTAAACTTATCAGTTGGTTTGTTTTATGCCCAGATGAGGGCATGACCTGCAACTGTTTGAATATCTGTCTAGAAACGCTACAAAATAGAAAACATAACACAATGTTTTATAAAAATATTTTTTACCCAGATCAAATAAAACAAAAAAGGATTGTAAGTTTTTTTTTTCTAATATTAATATATAAATTAATTAATATTGATTGATGATGGTAAAACAAGAACTGGTCATCTAAAAACAATGCAGTAATGCTTCTAAACTGCAGCAAAATTTATGTTTTAAGGTCCTGGTCAACCAAACAGTTGTCCACTATTAGTCCACTATTAGTTTGAAATTCAAAATTGTCCCTGTTTAGTCTTTACCTCCATATTTTAATCCTGTCAATCTCAGACTCTCCTGGAATGGATTAAATATGTGGCAGCAGATGATGTGGCCTTTGTCAAAGGACTTGTGTACAGTCTGACCGGTTCATCACCCTCAGGAGCTGCCAACACCAGGAGATCTCAGCGAAGCGTAGATACACAACCACAAAACTCTGAGGAGGAACTGTAAGTATAAGACCATATCATCCCCATGTGCTGCTGTTGTTGTGAAGCCAATTCATTAAATCCTTTTAGTCTTTCAATGAAAAACAAGTTAGATAGTAAATAAATAATGGGCTTCTCACATCACACATGATTTCAGGTGATACCTTTTTATTTGTTTGTTTAGGGCCAGTGGCAACAAAAAAAAAAGTTTTGTTTTTCGTTTTGAACTCATGCTATCAGTCAGATTATAACCCTTTGCAATTTTAGAATATACTGTTTCCTGTATTTTTAAATTATATTTCAATCTTTATATCAGCTAACATGAAAGATGAACTAATTTGTGTTTTCTCACTTTTCATTGGAGATGTATTTAAAAAAATCTTCTTATTAGGTAAATCAGGCCAATTTTTTTCAGATTTGTCAACATATTGATATTTTTTCTGTTTAAAGTAAGTAATGATTGTTTTTTTTTTTTTTTTTTGCAGATTTCTGGGTGTTGGTGAAGTGTTTGTAGAGATTGCAAACATTGATCCTGAGTTTAATTTGGTTGTTGAGACGGCTCTCAGTACTGTGTTGCAGTCCATGAGGGCAGCGACAGTGACTTTATCCACTGTGGAAGGTAAACTTAAAATCCACCTGTGCTTATACCAAAGACTATTTTTTTGGGCTTTTTTTCAGTTCTGAAAAAAAAGTAAAAATAAAATAAAGGTTTATGGTGCTGTGAAGACGATGTAGTTAATTTCAGACTTTCAAACTTTTTGACGAAAGCAAAAGAGTATTAAATATCATAAAAACCCTAATTGTTCTTTTTTTTGTGTACTATTTTTTTTGACCGTCACTATTGTAATCTTGACCCATCTTGACATTCTGTACTGTGCAACCAAAAGATGAATGAAACAAGTTTACACCCTTTCTCTGCAGAACAATGAAAAGCAGAAAATGCAGATCTAAAAGGGTATTAAAGGTCTAAATGTCTTGCACGGAAACAAAAAAAATAAAACTTGCTGTAGGTTTAGGACTTAACAAGTCTTGTGTGCCATGCACCTTTCACACACGCACACAAATGTTTTTTTTTTTTTAAGACAATGTCTTCTCATGGAGCATTGATCCAAGTGACCTGCATTTGTCAGTACATTGTATCTTTGTCACCTCCATTTACAGGAGTCATTGAGAATGCCCTGGAAGATGTGGCTAATTTCCAGCAGATGATTCATACTCTGCTGACGAACCAGTCTGAGGCCAGCGCATGGATCAGCCATGTCCTGGAAAGTGTGACAGAGATAATTCTGGAGGTATTCTAATGGTTCTTTAATTTACTTTTTACCCTTGACTTCAAAGATTTTACTTCAAGTTTATTATATTTTTATAAATTTTTACTTATGATATATGTACATTTTAATTTTATATACTTTCAGTCAGACTCTCAAAAAGTACTTTTTCAGTACAAGGAAGAAGTAGTGCTGCACTCAAAGTAATAAAGAAAAACATTACAATAAATAAAATAGCAAAAACAAAAGTCCTTATGAATTTAAGTTATGTATGATTACGGCATTTTTTGTTTATACTGTAAAAGAGATTGAAAGAATCACCAGGTTATTATTAATATTTTTTTATCTGTTTTACTAGACGCAGAATTCCGAATACCATTCATGTGAAGAACTTCTTGAACCTATTGAGTGGCTCCTGTCCACCAAGAGCATAAATATAGAAGTGTGGAGATCAATGTTCTGCAGAAATAACACCGATCTGACAGAAGCTTTGCTAGTGGACTGGATGCCTGTGATTCAACAGGTAAAAATGTTTTTTTTAAACAATGAACTAGTACTGCATGTCTCACATTATTTAAGGAATAAATTATCAGTCTGTCTTTGCTATATATATTATTTTTAGTGCTGTCAGCCATCCTATTGCTAGGATAATTGTTTGACATTAAAGTCTTTAGGCCAGTGTTATAAACACAACTTAGATGCTTCCCATTTTCTAAATCCTTTTCAAATTTCACGTTTTCTTCAGATGCAAGAAGTGTACAGCATTTTTGCAAGCCAAGAAGAGCTCAATGTAACACTTCCCATGATTCTCTCTGAGTGGCACACGTTTTATAACACCAGCCTGGAGTTTTTGGAACTTTGGGAGACAGGACTGGGTGGAGAGGACTGGATGAATTGGATACCTGAGACAAATGTTGGTCATGTTACTGGAACTCTTCAACAAAGGTTTGGCATTGAGTTGACAATATGCTACTCACATAGTTAATTTCTTAGTGCTACAATCTTCTAAAAATAAACACAGACAATAAAAATAATTGTTAAATACAGTTTTAATGGAAAAAACTTTAGAAAAACTAAATAAAGATGAATATGAGAGTCTGATTTATATGGTCTATTATAAATCAAATGCGCAAAACGTTTTTTTTTTCTTTTTCACTGCTTCAGTAGTGTTATGTTTCTGCTTTCTTTACAGCCTCATCATGTCTATTGAAGAGTTTGGAAAAGTTCTTGAGGAGAATGAGAGTTGGCCTGAGGTGAAGGACTACTTCCACATCGTTTACTGGGTTTTAAACTACCGGCCTGGTGTCACAACAGAGCCACCAAACTGTGAGTCTTTTTTGTTTTATTTGCGTTTCTTTCATTTTACTCTTTGCAAAGAAAAAAAGGAGAATTGGTCTAAGCGATACACAATATATGCAATTATACTCACAGGCCTGGGGGCTTTCCGGGTGGATTTTGCATTTTCTCCTAGTGGTACTCCAATTTCCTCGCACAGACCAAAAACATGCATTTTAGGTTCAATGGTAACTCTAAATTCTTCTCTAGGTGTGAAATCCTCCTCATCATCATCTTTGCAAAATTACACAATAATATCCCAATTGCAATATTTTAAATAAAATTTTGCTGCACTAATTATTTACAATAAAAGTGTGTGTCTTCCTACCAGCATAATGATACCAGTGAAAGAAGATAGTTGTGAATAAATGTTTCTACTGTGTGTTTTTAGGTTATGTCAACATGGACTCTTTAGCCCTTCATTGTAATACTAGCTTCAACTGGCCACAGTTTGCCACAGCCGTGACCCATGCTCTGATGTCACCAGACCCAGATGCCTTATTAAAGTACGTGACAAAGACTGTTTTCATTTTCTTGTGAAAATGATTCATAGAATTTTTGTGCTTGGGGACTTTTTTATTTACATTTTATCTGATGATTTTACATGGGCTCGTTAAAATAGCTTACACAATTTGTTTTTACCACTGTTTTCCTTTCATGTAATATGTTGTGATTGGCAACTGGTTGATGTAGAATTAGGAATAGATATGTGGACAAATAAGAAAAACATAAGGCACAAAATTTTGGCCAATAAATTTTGCCATCTCTGAGAGTTACAAGAATATTCTCAACTATGTGTTATTGCTTTTACTGTCACACTTAATTAATACAATTGACTTATGTCCTATTTTTGTCTTTACTCCCTAGTTGTCTCAAAGGAACTGTGATGCTATTGCAGCACGTGTACGAAGACACCTATGAAAATCTGGCAGCCTCATATTTTCAAGAAATTCAAGGAGGAGATTCTCTCTCTGCCTACCTTAATAAGCTGTTGGATAACTTGAATGACTATGTTCAGACAGCCACTGGTCTTCCAAACCAAAATCTCACAAACCCTGCTCTCATCACTGACTTGTTAGAGTCCACAGGCTTGAAACCACTCCTCCCTCTTTTCTTCAGCGAGAGTCCCCTTAACATCTCCACATTGCTTGAAATAGCTTCATCATTAGGCAGGCTCAACCAAAACATCTTTACCTTCAATGAGACAGACCCATCACTTCCTGAACTGGAACAGCTGATTATGAAGCTCTTCTCACTGGAGAGTAACTTGACAGTTCCTCTCTCTAACATCATGGGATACAGTTTGCTAACCTATTCGGCCTACTTCAGTCCTGAATTTGTGGCCAGTGTTATAGAAGTAATCCAACCTTTCACCAATCAGACATCAGCTGGCTTTGTAGAAGCTATCCTCAGTGCCACTGAACTTCTGAAGACACTGACAGATTCTCCAAATGCTGACCCAACTAGCATCATTCTTGGGTACTTGCACCAGCTTCAAGAATTTATGATTTCTGCTTTTAGACTGCAGTCAATAGAATATCTGAATGGGCAGCTGAATAAAACCCAAACCACTGATTTCCACATGGTTCTGATGGACTTTCTCAGCCTTCTAACCCCTGAGAGCCTTCAGGTACTAACTCAGGCTGGACCGGATGCTGCCCAGGACATTGTCATTCAGAAGTTTGTAGCACTACTACCATCCAGTGTTCAAAAAGATGCTTCCCGCTTTCTTGAGGACTTCAAAAGTCTGCAAAATCAGGTGGCTAATTGTAGTGGAGAAACAGGACAAAACTGTCTGCATGGAATTTCAGAAATCCATACAATTCTTTCTCAAATTGTACAAATGATGCTTGCAACCAATGGCGGGGTCAATATTCAAATAGCTGCAACTAATCCTGCTGCCTGGAGCAAGAGCTATGAAGTACTTACATCCAACTTTTTTAAACTCCTCCTGTCACCAGATGATGCTGGCTATGTAGAAACAATCAAACAGGCTCTTGATTTCCTCAGAATTGTAATGAATTCAGGAGACATTACAGAGTCCAGTGTTGAGAGTGCTTTGATGCAGTCAAATCTAAGCATTTACCAGCTGGATAAAATTGTTGCTCTAGTTGGAGCTGCCAACATGAATGATCTGATTGAAAAGGTGATGGGGTTTGTTGATGCAAAGGAGTGTTTTAAACCTCAGAATACCAAGATGGAAACAAGTCACTGTATCATGGAACTGATGAATGACATCAGTGACTTTTTGACCCACATTCCTGCTTTTCGTAATGAGACTGCTGCCCTGTCTATGATCTCAATGATTGCCAATAAAACTAACAGTGAAGTCATGCAAATAAACTTCAGTTCCAGTCCTGATACGGTTGTTGAAGAAATATTGAATACCATCTTAGCCAATATTAAAGTGGGCCTTGAGTTGAACCAGCTGGATACTTCTGAAATCATGAATGAAATCACAATAGTGGACCAACTAATAGGGCTGGCTACCAGCATGGAACCATTTGACACACTGAATTTGACCTTGGCCAATGATCCAGTAAAGGCCCAAAATGTTTCACTGGAGCTTGTGGAGTGGTACTTGGAAAGACTGGAAAAAATCACCTCCTCTCACCTTCTGTCACCAAATGATGTTGCCTATGTGGAAACAATCAAACAGGCTTTTCAGTTCCTCAGATTAGTGATGAATTCAGTGGATATCACGGGGTCCAGTGTTGAGAGTGCTCTGATGCATTCAAATCTAAGCATTTCCCAGCTGGATGAAATTGTTGCTCTAGTTGGAGCTGCCAACATCAATGATCTGATGGCAAAAGTGATGAGGATTGTTCATGCAAAGGAGTGTTTTAAACCTCAGAATACCATGGTAGAAACAAATAATTGTGTCATGGAACTCACAAATGAAATCAGAGTCTTGTTGACCCAACTTCCAGCTCTTCATAATGACACAGCTGCCCTGTCTCTGATCTCAATGATTGTCAATGAAACTACTAGTGAAGTCATGCAGACAAACTTCAGTTCCAGTCCTAATGTGATTGTTTCACAAATTTTGAATACCATCTTAGCCAATATCAAGAGTGGCCTCCAGCTAAACCAATTGAACACTACAGAGACCATGAATGAAATCTCAATGATGAAGCAACTAATATGGCTGGCCACCATCATGGAACCATTTGACACATTTAATACCACCTTAGTCAATGATTCAGTAAATGCCCTAAATGTTTCTCTGGAGTCTGTGGAGTGGTACTTGGAAAGGCTGGAAGATATCTCCTTCTTCTCACTCCTCCTGTCACCAGATGATGATGCCTATGTAGAAACAATCAAACAGGCTCTTGATTTCCTCAAATTAGTGATGAATTCAGCAGACGTTACAGGGTCGAGTGTTGAGAGTGCTCTGATGGCTTCAAATCTAAGCATTTACCAGCTTGATAAAATTGTTGCTCTTGTTGGCGCTGACAACATGAATGATCTGATTGACAAGGTGATGGGTTTTGTTGATGCAAAAGAATGTTTTCAACCTCAGAATACCATGAAAACAAGTAACTGTGTTGTTGGACTGATGAATGAGATCAGTGACTTTTTGACCCAACTACCTGCTTGCCATAATGACACAACTGTCCTGTCTCTGATCTCAATGATCGCCAATAAAACTATCAGTGATATTATCCAAATAAACTTCGATTCCAGCCCTAATTTTGTTGTTGCACAAACTTTGAATACCATCATAGCCAATATCAAGAGGGGCCTCCAGCTAGACAATCTGGACACTTCAGAGATCATGAATGAAATCACAATGGTGGAACAACTCATAAGGCTGGCAACCAGCATGGAACCATTTAACACTTTTAATGCTACCTTGTTCAATGATCCAGTAAATGCCCAGAAAGTTTCACTGGAGCTTGTGGAGTGGTACTTGGAAAAACTGGAAAAGATCACAAACAACAGTTCAGTCTCAGAGCTCCTTCATCCCCTTTTCTACCTCACACAAATGCAAGTGGCATTCCAACTGGCTCAAACAGAATTCTCTTTGTTTATCAGTAACAAAACTGAGTATCTGATGAACACACTCCAGTACCCATTAGATGGTGCAGATATGAACACAATCATAAAGACAACAAATGAGATCCTTCATCATCTAATGGACTACCTCAATGCAACCATAGATTTACAGAGTGACTTTTCATGTTTTAATGAGCTGTTCAACACAAGTGATCTATATTCCACTGAACTCCAAATCAAACACTACCTCCAACTTATAGAACAGTGGATAGACCAGCCTAATATCCAAATGCTCCTAACAAATTTGTTCCAATGGGGAAACTCCTCCACATCTTTATTCAGCGTAGTGACAGACCTTCACAACATGCTGAATATGACGGCTAGTTTTCTCACTGATGAGCAAAAATCCTACCTCTTCATGGTAGCCAATATCACCCAGTCTCTCAGTGAAGTCATATCGGTGGCAGAGCAACCTGGTGGCCTACAGAGTGAACACTTTGTAGCTTCTCTGATAGGAGCAGTCCACAGTGCAATGATTCCCAACCCATATTGGGCTGACCTTCCGCCCAATCTAAAACAGGACTGTCTGAAAACTGTGCAATATTCACTGTCTCTCCTTGTCAGCCAAAACCTAAATTCTGACCAAACGCATAATGCCACCTTACTCATCTTGGAGGGAGTCGAGAGGATTATTCAACAAACAACACCAACATGGGTTGCTGAATATCTTCTTTCTGTCGCTAAATTAATCACTACTTACTTTGAGAGCGCTGACAGCAGTGAACCAGACCAGTGGGATCAAATGTGAGTAATGATTCCATTTTCGCTAATCTTTCACTGAATACATTTATTACAATACTAGCTTTGCAGTTAAAGTGTTTGAATAGCATTAAGTAGAAATATTTCTCTTTGTATGTTTTGTAGCATTTTTAGCTCCACAAAGCTTCATTTTACCACAGTTTTGTGTTATAAGATTCTTAGTATTGATCTATTTACCTAATTTATGCATTAACACCCCCAACCCCAAAAAAAAAGAAAAAAAAAGAAAAGAAAACAGCATAAATAGATTGTAGTATATACCACTTTTAAATTAGAGTTGGGCCATGTTGTGCAATTCTTATAGAATTGTAAGTGGAGATTTTTTAATATTTTTAATGTACATTTAATTTAATATTATTTTATATTTAATACATATTAATTTTAATACTTATTTTTCCATATTTATAGAAAATTTGATGTTTTTTTTTTTCCTTATGGGTTTCAAAAAGCACATTGTTATACTTTGTTCTGTTTAATTTAAACAAAATAGAGGGACCAAATATGATCAGATGCCTTTGTGTTGCATTGGTGATAAAGCATAATAACCTTTTTGACACTGAATGTTGAAAATACTGATGTGCTTTGTTTTTCAAGAATTTTGAATGAGATGAAGACAATCCAGAGCCTCCTGCCACCAAACAGTACTGCTGAATCATTCATTGGTACATTCATTAACTTGGGTGAATTCATTTTGCAGTTTTTCCAAGGCAAGTCAAATTCTCACTGAAGCCAATATAGTTTGGTTAGGTTTTGTTATTGTGTTAGGTGTATGTATTGTGCTTGCATGTTTGTTATTGGTGTTTGAATTCCTGTTCTAAAAATATGACATGTTTACAGACAACATGACACTCCAAGGTTTTGAAGGAACACCAGAAGAGCTGAGCTTAGAAGTTATTGGCCAGGTAAACCTTATACACAGCTAAAAACACAAAAACATATATATAAAATACCAGCATATCATTGTGCTTCAAATCCTGCATCAATGCCCATTTGACTCCATTTATTTATTTATTTTTTTGTAACAACAGCTGGGCAGATTTTTGATCAGATCTTGGCAACTTTTTATGGGTGGCACCAGCTCCGGTGCTGGTCTTACTTATCTTGCTCCAGTTTTGGAGCAGGTGATGAATGGGAGCGCAAACCAAGAAACATGGGATCAGTAAGTTCAAATATCATTTATAGTGTAAACAAATCAAACAAGCTTTTGCAGTTTATTAAAAGCATTTCTTACTAAATTTAGGTTATACTATATTTTAACCTATTTATTTCTGTCATTCCCTTAAATTGAATGTAATTTTTTGTTCCAGGTTTGAACAGATTCTGGTAGATCTACTGTCTCTTCTTGAAGGACAAGAAGAATGGAACTACACCTCATCTATTTTGCCTCAGTTTGAAAAAGTCACAGAAAGCATAGTGAGGAAAATGACGGCACAGAATGGTGAGAACACAATTAAAAAAACAACAGTAGAAATGTTGTGTCTTCCAACAAGTCTGTTCAATAAACCAGAAACATCAAATTTGCATAGCTAAAATGATTAAGATACGCAGGAGTGCATGTCATCATTTGAAAGAAAGCACAGTCCTGCCCCAAGGCCTTCTTGTGCATTATTCACAAAGTAGTAGCAACTTCATCTATTCTGGCAATTTTCATTAAATTAAAGTTTGCAGATTTTGCATGATTTTGCTGGAGGACAAACAACTAAAAACTCAACAATTACTTAAACTAACAAGAGAAGAAAAATGTAAAAAATATTTTTTGGGTTCTGATTTATAATAATGCATACAAGAAAACTTAACGAATTCACATTTAAGCTTACACTCAATTAAAATATAGACCTCTTTAAAAGGATCAGTTTTATAATTTTACTATTTATAGGTATAAGTTTGAGTAAAATGAACTAATGTTTTAACTCTGGAAGAGTTAAAAGAATGCTTTCAACCAAATACAGGGAAAATATGCAGTGTCCTTTAATATATATATATATATATATATATAAAATATAGGATTTTTCTACACATAATCCTTCCAATAAAAGCAAGTTTTATATCAGGATTTGAAACTGTTTTTGTGTAAACATATCAAGTGTAGGTAGGAGTTTCACAAAAGAAAAAAAAAATGATTGGGGTTTACGGTCATTTGTGGATTTTGGGTTGTATTCTTCACAAAACGGCTTCTTCTAAGATTACATTTCAGCTGAGCAATCAGATTTTTGACAGTCCAGTTATGGCTCTGAACCTTATACCTTTTTAGAATGATATCAATTTAGGCACTTTCAAATTCTACTTAAGAATGTCAGACCTCATGCACACAATTGCATGTTTTTCTACACTGTATGTTCAGAGAAATCAGTCTCGCCTTATCGTCAACAGCAGTTTTTTGAATTATTTATTGGACCACTGCTAGATATATAGTGCAATGTGGCAAACACTTTTCAGCTGAATTTGAAGTCGTTTTCATTAGGTTTTTATCACATTTTCACCTGGATAATGCTTTCTTAAAATGTTTTTTTAACCTCACATATCTAGTGCTTTCTTTGCCACATATACATAGATACAAGCTTATATTTTTATTTATTTATTTATTTTTATTTATATTTTTATTTCCTAACAAAACCAACATTTTTACATAAATATTCTCATGTTTAGACTAATAAAATTTGCCTTGTGTACATAGAAATGATTTTTACAACATAATCTTAATTGTTAGGATTTGCTAAGTAAAAAAAAAAAAAAAAAAGAAACAACAATAAACCAAAAAATGTGATCATATAAAACTTTTTTCAAAACAAGAGTTTAAGTTTAGCTCTCACAGCTGAATTTAGGATCTCATGCAATTCTGAATGATGGAGAAGTTCTTGCAACTGAATTTTGGTGGTGGGAATAGAATGCGCAGTTCGCAGCCATTCATTTTGCACCCCAATTTACACAGCATACTCTCCTGTGCGAAACAAACTAGAGGTTCTAGAAGCGTGTGCAGGAATTGCAAGATTGCATGATGAATCCAGTGATACATGTGGAAATAGGAGCAAAAATATTTAATTCTGTGGAAAACGGACTCCAAACATGTTTGAAACTGCATCACTGTCATCTTTTTGAAACTTCTGATTTCAAAATAAAATCCATGTGTATTATGTGTGCCTGCATGTTCTGCATGCTACATGTTGCCATCTGCTTCCCAAACAGAATAATACATTTTGACAGCATTTATGCATACATATATCCATATATTTATTAATATTGCTGGGATTTTGACAAAATTAGTCTGCTTTTGGTGAATTATTTTGAAAACACGGATATTGCGCTCATTCCTTTGCCTGTTGGTGCGACGTGATCTTAGTAGATTGACTCTGGAGCAGCTCTGGTGTCTGGCAAAATTAGGATGGAATCTAATTTTGGCAGATCCTTTTCCGCTCACCAGCACCCTGCACCGCTGTGCGGAGCCAGTGGAAATGCAACATTTTTGCACTTTGAGGAAACTATCTCAATGTTTACACGTATAGTTATCAACAAAATGCAGCCAGCCATAATAAGAAGACCGGTTTAGACCAGAAAACATGCAGACAGTATTAGGAAGGACAATATGACCTCAGCTTTAGCTGCATGACAGAATTGAAAAACACATCATCAGATGTAATTTTCCATGACATCTAATACATCACATTCACAGCACAAAAAACATTTTTGCTTTATTAAAGTGTTATGCAGAGTTTGGTGTATTATAAGTCTGTATTGTAATAAATGTGGAAAAGAAATGTGAATTTGTTTAAAAACTCATTTACACATATTATATCACACTGTCACATTAATTCATGTTATTTGTACTCCTCTTTTCAGTGTTAATACTGAGCCTTCAGATGCCTGTTTTGGCCCTGATGACAGATATTGTAACAGCTGTGAACACCAGTCATTTCAACTTGTTGGAGCTCACAGGGGGAATGCAGCTTGCCATTGAAAGTACACTTCAATCAGCTCAGCAGGTTTGTCCTGTTCTATCACCAGTGGAATTTGCACGTGTTTGTGTTGTGACTGTCAGTCGGTGGCACAAATTCGATCACATTTTTGTTCATTTGTGCTCACGTTTGATAAAAATGTTTGAGATAGGGAACAAAGCTGCTGCGTCGGTGCAACCGTCGGCACGATTGCACCTAATTATCGTCTTCTCATTACAGATTTTATAATGCCTCATTCCTTAGTCATCCTAAACATTTATACAGAATTGTTTTTTCTTTGTGTCTGACTGTTTCTTATGCCTACAGAGGCATTTGCTCATTTATTTACCTTTTCAACAAGCTTTGAGACAGAGTATCGTCATATCAGCAGACAAATCACATGGGAGTACACGGGACAACCCTTTGTTATACATTATCAGGAACATCACTAGGGGTTGTCTGTAGGCATCTTTAAACGTTTTTCATGCATCATTTATTGGCCACAATGTAGTACAGCATGTGTTAAAATGTTCTTCTGCTTTCACTGACAGTCATGTAAATTAGAAAATGGATCGTAACGTATTTAGCAAACTAGAAACTTTAGCATAGATTTTTTTAAAGCTAAAACAGATCAGCAATTATTGTTACAACAAATAAAAGTCAGGTTTGCTTCAATCACTAAATATAAACAGGTAGTCGTGTCAGGCTGCATAGAAAATGAGCCAGCCTGTCTCTGCTTTATGACCTATCTGACCTTCTGAGAATCACCTAATGAGCATAAACAAAACAGATCCTGTAAACATGATGCCATGTTCCCCTGTTCTGGTTCATTTAATGTACAAACACTTAAATGCTTTTGACTTTTTCAGGCCTTAGATTATTTTCCAGGCTTTTAACCGATAATTTATTTATTAGTTATGCTCATTTGGTTTGTCTTCATGAGATATTTAACATTTAAACTTGGTTACCATAATACATGGTTTCTTTTCCCACAGACATGTTTTTTATGCATCTGATCAAATAGCCAAACTAGCTGTTATCTCTTCCATAAAACCACTGAGTTGTGCAGAAAATATATACTTGAGTACACTTTAAAGACCTCGTCAGTACCTTCAGATTTCTGCTCAGGCAGAAACTGCATGGCAACAAAGTGTTTTTGAACAGTGGATATGTGGGTGTGTAGCAGTAATAATTCTTGTTTAGAAAAAAAAATACAGCATGACCTTTTACTTAAATGTCTGTAAATTTAATAGTATCAGAATTAAGATGTGTGCCTTATCCACCTGCCTTTTGTGCCTCCAACACTGTTCTACTTTCTTTTTTATTGGTGAGAGTAGTCAAACAGGTTCAAACTGGATGAAACATGATAATATTTTTTTTTTCTTCCTTTTTTTTTGCCTCTAGGCAAATGGTACATTGAACTGCAGCGAGGTGCTCAAAGCATGGGAGCCTGTTAGACAGGCAGCCGGTTTAAACACCGCCACACTGGCTATGTGGTGCCACATCAGCCTGCAGCCTGTGTTGGAGGCTTGTGCTGCAGCTGAGACTGACTACTCCGACCTGAACATGAGTGTGAGTCAAATCAAACGTGAAACCGTAGAACCAACACGTCCACGTAATTTTGTTACTGCAAAATGCGTTCCAAAAAGAGCAGTCATACCACTTGGTGGCAGTGTTGACACATAAAGAAAGCAGCTTTTGGCTGACTGTTCTCCTCTGCTGCATGTTTTTTTGTTTGTTTCTTTGCACAGGACATGGCCATGGAACCAATAAGTGTGAGAGCCGCAGCTGGCAGGATTGTGGAGAAAATACAGTTACTCTATGAAGTCAACATTAACTACACACTTGTGATACAGCAGTACATCGTGACTTTCTCCAACCAGCTCAATGTGCTGACAGGCCAGCCTTTGAGCCTGGAGGCACAGTCTTACTGGTACAAGCAGCTCCTGGACATGCAGCTGCAAAGCAGGTCAGCTACAATTGAACCATAAGTGCTAACACAATGTGGATTTTTCTTTTTACTTTTGTTATCATTTAAATCACTGGTTTGTGTTGAATCTGGTATTAGGTATTTCTGTCATGAAATATTTTGGGAACAAATACATAAACAAACACTGAAGCATGCACCCATACACAATCAGGATTACATTTGGTTGTGGAAATGCTGCGTACATTTCCATTAACTTTTCATTACATTTCTACATAGACCTGAACACAACGCTTCTCCTCCGGCAGACATGAACTCACTATGACCTTACCACTCAATTTGCTGTTATCACATTATCCACAATGCACCAGTCAAACCCATTGGATTCATACATAATGACACGAGCAATTGAAGTGATCACATTTGCATTCAGACTGATTAATGTAACGCAGGTCTGCCTGAACGCAGGCAGGCCCCAACAGAATGTAGCTTGACTATGATTCAGCTAACTGAGACATCCTTTTAAAATTGATTTCCCATTTTATGCCAACTGCAGTAATGAGCCAGGCATAGTGTTAAGAATCATGTTCTGCATATCCCCAGAATCAAACAGGTCTAACTCTATAAGTTATACATTAGTGATTTCAGTGGAATGACCTACATCTTTAACTAAGAATGGAGGGGTTTGAATCGACATGTAAGGGAGGACATGTTGTTCATTTCCAATTGTGAAAAACAGTAGTGTTACACTGCAAAAATTGTCCATCTAACCAACTTTTAAAAATCTTATATCCAGCCAAAAAATATTTTTGGTCTTGTTTTGATACTGATTTACTAAACAAGAACTGATTGTGTCAGAATAATAATCTTGTTTTTAGATTATTTGTCTTGTTAGCCTGAAC
>JAUBOC010000160.1:8313939-8325414 GCA_032275365.1 Anablepsoides cearensis | reverse complement strand
TTTCAGGCTAACAAGACAAATAATCTAAAAACAAGATTATTATTCTGACACAATCAGTTCTTGTTTAGTAAATCGGTTTCAAAACACAATCAAAAAGACGTTTTGGCTGGATATAAGATTTTTTAACTTGGTTAGATGGACAGTTTTTGCATTGGGAAAAATGTCATGTGTCAAAATGCATAAAAGTAGTTACAAATTCTTATTACACTTAGAAGTACTTTATGATATCTGTAAATTAATTGGATATTTTTTACACAATACTTAACCAGAAGAGATAATCCAGTAAACTTCTCTTTTCCACAGTTCGTCTCTCATTAAACAGAACTCGGATGAGTTGGTGAGAGAGGCTCCTTTCCTGCAACCCTACGTTGATGCGATAAGTAACGCACTGAGCCACATCCTGGAAAACTACCACCTCACTGAAAACAACAGCTCATCCCATGTTTTTGAAGAAGCAGCCCTGATTTTCCTCAACTCTGCAAACATCACCTTAGATGACGTCTCCCCGATGTGGGGAAACTCTTCTGCAATCAACGCGAGTGTTCTTGCTAACTTAGTAAATGACGCTATCAGATTGATGATCGAGAACGAAGCGTTTGGAGATTCGCCCATCGTTTACCAAACCATGGAACAACTCCTGGCAGCCAACGGCACAAGCTTGATTGTGGAAAGTTTCTTTGAGATGTTTATGTGGCTGACCTCAACTGAAGCAACTGCACCAGATCTACTGAGCCAGGCCCCTGTCCAACTCTATGACCTCATCAGGCCTGTTTTATATGTCTTCACCAGATTGATTGTGTCTGACTCAGAGGATCTGGTCCTGTATGAAGACCTTGTTGGGAATATTCTTTCAGAGTTTAGTCAGTTTGCGAGCACCATCAGTCTTCTTCCTCTCGGGCACCAAGAAGAAGTCATGTTTCAATCTGAAGAGACGACTGTTCCAACAGCGAGAGTCAGGCGAAAACGTGATCTCTCGATGATGACGACGGCGACAAGGCAGCCCCAGATCCTAGAAGACCTCTTTAAAATGCTTTCCATGGACTACTCAACCTTATATGGAGCCGCTATGGTTCCTCCAACCTCAGCAGAAGTAATGGAGACTGCCCATATTTTCTTTGGCAATCCTAATCTGAATACTGTGATGAAGGGAGCTACAAGTGACATGCAGTGGAGCTATAACGCTTCACAGGAGGATACCATCAATGCTGCCCTCGGGGTGGCCTCTTTCCTCACCCACCCACAGGTGCTGGAAAAGTAAGTGTTGCTGACATGTAGATTTCAAGATCATATTTCATTTTGAGTTCTAAATGATTACAAACACAGAGAGAAACATTTTTTTTTCTTTGTATGTTGGCCTTTCATGAACATTGCTTGTTCCACTCTGTTTTCCTCAGACCACCAATGGACGTTCTGATGAATGCTACTAACATGCTTCCTGACGGCATTCCTTACTCCTCTGAGATTAAAAATATTGCTGGAGCTCTGGCAAATGAATCTCAAGGTAATTTGAATAGTGTTTTTTTTCCCCTCTGTTTTTCAATGGGCGGTATATTTTTGTGCATTTAAAATATGTGTTGAGTCTATAGAAGAGCAAGTTTAGCTACGACCATTTGTTGTCTGGAATTTTCTCTGCAATAACAAGCCATATTTTTTATTTATTGGCTTTTTGGTAATTCATTTATCACAACTCAAATAATGGATAACTTGCTTACTTAAAAACTTGTCACACAATTTACTTAATAGTCAGTCTCTCCAACAGCACAGCTCATCTTCTGCTTTGTAAAAAAACAATTAAATTGGCTTCCTAAATTTACATAAATAACTTGGTTTATAAAAATAAGTGGTTGTTGTTGAAGACAAATATTCCACACAAGAGCAGTCAGCATTGGTTTGCTGATGGAAAATTTTAACAAGGAGCTTGACAAATGTCGAAATGAATAAATATTTTCCAAGCTAATTGCACTCCTCTGTGCTTACACATGATACACTGAGCATTAGGACAGTCTGAAGGGTTTTGGAAAGCAGAAATAACATAAAAAATGTCTACATTCAATTTTACAAGCTTGTAAAGTTGTACAAAGCACCTCCCTGCAAAGACCACATACATCTGGCTAAAGGTTAACTTATTCTGTGTCTGTTGTAAAGATCAATATCTCATAATATTTGTGAGGGCTCTCCGTGTTTTGCTTGGGTTGCAAAGGCTCAGTTATGTTTTATAAATTTTGAATATGGTCAAAAACTACAACAACAAAGTTTTATCACAGATTTCTGAAGCCCACCTCAGATTTATGTTTGTGATTTAGTTGTTAAATGGAAGCTTTTCAATGACTCCCCTCCTGGTGCTGGTGTACTGCAGAGTTCATCCTGATGCTGCAGCCTGTGTTTAGATACTCTGTGTGACAGTATGAATGCATAAGTACCGTCTGCCATTAAACAGTCATGCAGCTTGGAGTGATGCCACCCTGTAATTTATAGCTATTGCAAGACCAAAAGAAGACCATAAACCATTTTGTTATTGCTGTTGTAACTGTAAAGATGATTATAGTGCTTCAAATATTCATTTTGGAGATATGAGGAATTGGACTTCACACCAGCTTAGCTTGAGTTCCCCAAGAGCCCAAAGCCATATGGCCCATCTCCAGCAGAAAGCCACTCAGCACCTTTTTAAATCTCATTAGCAAAGTAGAATTTAATCACTTATCCTGTCCGCCCTCACTAAACGTCTCCCCTTGCACTCACACAAGTGGGCATCTATGACCTCCTTTTAATTTGCCTCTGTGCTTGCGTGATAATGTTTTCAGTGCATATAGCATCGCTTTGCAAGCAGCTTCACTTCGCTGCAACCCCGCTCACGTTCTGTCTCACGCAAACGAAACACACTGCAAACTGTTGTGATTGCAAAGGCCTCTAGGTGTTGAGCAGCCTGAGATTAAACGTTACCATTGTCTAATTTTGGACTAATTAAACATTCTGTCAGCTCATCCCGCCGCCGGAGGGGGTGCCTTTCTTAGGGTTTGTCAAATGTGTTTTAATGCATGACAGCGTCTAGTACAGCTGGCCCTCCTGGCCCCATCAGACCCGCACAGAGCTTCACTTTATGCACATCATTTGCTGCTCACTGCTTGATGCCGATAACCTGTAATGGCGCATGTCGTAATGAAGCCCAGTGGGACGCCATGTTATTCTGTCACCTTGCAGACCTAACTCTGTAAGATTCTAGGCTTTATAATAGCATCTCTCTTAGCTAATTTTTTTTCTACCTTTCTGTCTGTCTGTTTTTTCGACCTGTCACAGAGAACCTGATGATTATGCAGCAAACCATCCAAACAGCTGCCGGGCTCCTGAGCAACATCTCAAACGCAGAACAACTGCAGCAACTCAGAAATAAGGTATGTGCAACAACACTTTCATTTTCAGAGTTTGCATCATTTGAAAAAGAAGTTCCTCAAAAAGTCTTAAAAGTGAGTAGTGCAAGTGTTTAAAATGTTGCTATGTGCATTACATAATGGGCCACGATCTTAGCAAGTCAGTGTGACATGTTCATCATCATAAATCAATCATAGCTTTATCTTATTTACTTATAATTAAATGTAAACTTAAATGAGTTTGTGTGTTTTAGGTGTGCATATTGGAGAGCATGGACTCTGTGCGTCTGATGTTGGAAACCATTTCCGTTGCACCTGGGGAGCTCTGCCGTACCTTTGTACCAAGCCTACAGATCTTGGCTGAAAATCTTCAGTCAAATGAAAACCTACTGCCAGAAATCGCCTTTCAGGCTGTCATGGGAGATCCAAGGAGCTACCACATCCAGACAAACTGGTACTAAATCAACTCATTGTAAACTTTTTATTATTACTCAAATAAAAAAAAGAAAAGAAAATATTACTTGATTTGCATTTTTAATAAGGTTTTATTTCCTGTTTGTAATTTCAGGAGCGATGTCTTCATAAACACTTTTGGCTTGGATATGAGCAATGTGACGTTGGCAAACATAACTTCTCCAGGTGAGTTTATCTGTCTTTTTGTACTTATAATGGGGGTGTAAGATTTATCAGATGCATTCAAATATAAATATATAAACACAAAAACTGGACTTTTATTCTACAGTTGGAAATGTTTTGATGCGCATCCAAAGGTTTTCAGTATGTTTGTATTGCTTTATTTTCCAGGAGTTGTGACATTCGGGGATATGCTGAGGGACAAAGCAGCCTTTATTCTGGTCGCTCAACAACACCTGGGTATTGATCCAGCTGCTCTTCTGCTCCTGATGGAAACACCTTTCCCAAACAGCAATGTCGAGGTGAGCCGGGATCTGTGTGCGCTCGTGTTTACACTTTCCGCATGTGACCTTTTTTCTTATGTTTCTTAGGATCTTTGCAACATAGTGTGTCTTAAGAGCAACTTTCTCCTACATGTTGCTGTAACAACACTATCTACAGAAAAGCAAGCCCAATCTAAGAAAAAAAACAGATAAAACATTAAATTTGGACTATTTTTTTGAGTTGCCTGAAACAGGACATACAAAATAATAACAGTATTTGAATATTTGCCAAATGTTTAAGTTTATTTAAGGCCATTAACTAATTAAGCATTCCAAGTCTTCAGAATTATCATATTATTATAATAGTTTCTTATAAATTGTCACCAAACTAAGCAAAGATGAAGTCATACAAGGAAATTGTTGAATTTTACATTTACACCAGTTTTGTGTATACCATGCCCTCTAACTATTATCTGCTTATTTCACAATGCATTTGGCAACAGATGCTGTCTTGGTTTACAGACCTGCAACATTGCAACGCCACACCATCCACAGTCACGCAGCAGTTCTTCTGCTCGTTGTCTGCTGAGGAAATGACCAAGTTCTTACTGCTGATGGCTAAACACCTAAACTCGGAGAAGCTCGTCTACAGAGTAAGATTTCACATTTTTTTTTGTAATTTTCCTTCCTCTGATCTTCCAGAACAGCACAAAATGTGTGAATCCTGTAATCCCTGTAATCGTAACTCAATAGCAACGGCTCAACGCATTTTGTTTGAGAGAGGTGCGAGTTTAAACAAAACTCTTTTCCACGAGAGAATCTTTGTTCAACAAACAAAGATTTCTGTTCTTCACTTGAATTGTTTTTTTTTTATCGTTTATATTTGATCTGACGTAAAACAATTTTTTTTTTTCAAATTACTTGCAAACCAAAGCAATAAGAGAATATAGATCTTGCTAAGATGTTTGTTTACAGATTTTTTATTCATATAACAGTGAAAAAAGAACAAACACATATTGGCTTCTATGATAACCATCTATTCACTGCTTCTATCTATTGAACCATCAGAGGCTGTTTCGAGTACAAAAATATATTTTCTTTTCTAATTTGCCTCAACTGAATATTTTTTACTTTATAATCACCTTCAAGATAAAATAGAGGAATGAGGAACTACGAAAAGATGCTTGAATGTTGGTTTCATGGTTGCAGATGGTGGTGTCGAATGAAATCCAGGGTCTTATTGGAGTCATCATTCAGGCGGCTGAAACAGTGACAGGCGTGATGAAAAAGATTATCCCTGCTGTCATACAACTGCAGAACTACCTGCATTCCATGCAAGACCTCAAACTGGGGTCCAACAAAGACTTTCTAGAAGTGAGTCTTCTTTAATCCTTTTATATATAGGTTTTTAAATCTAATGCGTTGTTTGTGAGTTTAGTTAACCTATTATAAAAAAAAGGAAATGAAAGGCTAATGTTTTCTCTTTCAGATGACAAGAGGGACGAGGTCTAGTACCTCCACACGAGCAACCTTTGTGACCCTGTCCCGTGCTTTGTGCAGTAACGGTATCCTGGCTCTGTTTGGACTGGCAAAGATGCCAGATTTGTCAGAACCAGATCCCTCACTTTACAACGAGCAACGCAAGGAAGAGATGATCGAGAGGTTCAAGATTCCCCGAGACTCCTGTATGTTGAGCGGGCTTTAGATTTTGTGTGTTAGTCACTTAACTCTTTTTGTAAATATAGTATATTCGACGTGTTGTGCTTTCTTGTGCAGCTCCCTTCTGTATGAACATGTACCTGGACATGGTCAACACCACAGGAGGAGCCATCGCCTGGGCCTTCCTCAAACCAATGCTGATGGGACAAATCCTCTACACGCCTGACACGCCTGTCACCAGGAACATCATGCAGAAGGTTCAAAACACATGCAATAAAAATGAACACATTACCTCCTCTACACTTTGCCCCATGGTTGTACTTTTATACACTTATTTAAGACTAAATGAACTTGTTTTATTTTTATTTTATTTTATTTTTGGCTAACTGACATTAATATACAGGTTTGCTTATTGCGGTTTTTAAATTATTCACTCACCTGACAGTAGTTTGCAACAAAAGATCCGCCTTACTCTTTGTATAGGCAAACCTGCTTTTCCTTGCTCTATTTTAGCCAAAACGTCTCACATATGGTTCAGTAATTTCTTAACGTTTTCAGATTTTATCTTCTGATGTTCAATATTCTCCATCCTATTTTTTTTAAATGTTCGTATTAGACTTATAAGGCCATAGTCATTTTTTTTGTCCTCACATACCCCACTTGCAAAAAGTACAGAGTTGTACAAGGTGTACATGTATTTGTATGCACCGCATGTGACTGTGGTTCTATTTTCAGCAAGTCTGACTTTGTTTTCAGTTCAGCGCAGTCTTCAAAGATCCCAGCAGCCATGCACAAAAAGATTGTGTGACTTTCTTTTTTTTTCCCCTCACACGAAACCATATTCACACTTTTGTGTCCTTGTCTTGACTTTGCCCAGGCCAACGCCACTTTGCAGGAGTTTGCAGATCTGAAGAAACATTCCGAGGACTGGATCGAATCTTCGAGTTACATCATAAAGTCAGCCGAAATACTCAGCACCACTTTGCCAATGCTGCAGGTATGAAAACTCAGACCTGCTCTTCTTTATATCTGATTATGCCCCGCTGTCATCTGAAAATCTAGAGATAAACCTCGCAGTGGTTTTCGAAGACATTCGGCAGCTGAATCTTGATGATGCTCATAGTTTTCTCCTCTCTCTCTCTGTCTCTTTCTCTCTCCTGCCAGAACTCTCTCAACAACTCCTTTGTTAAGAATTTCATTGAAATGCAGACAAACATAAATGTCGACGGCATGAAGGAGACGTTTAACAGCTTCTGTGAGTAAAGAAATGAGAGTCTTGCTTTTGTCAGCGGCACATACCAGGATTAAACGTATATTTACTCTCGCCTAATACTTCAAAAAATCGTGTGATGTCAGAAAATAGAACAGCTCTTTAGACTTTAACTACAAAACACATGCAACTGGCTATTTCTGTGGCTGTCTCTCCTTTGTAAAAACATGCATCATTCATTTTTTCCACACAATATTCAGCTTAAACATTCAGATTTTTGAATGAGAAACATATTTTTTTCCAAACTAAGACCTGGTGCTGTTAAACATAACAAAGAATGACATGCAATTAAACAGGATTTTTATCATTTTACCAATGAAACATTTTTTAATATATATTTATGTATGCACATTTTCCAGCCCCAGCCAATGTGAATTCAAATTCTTATTAGATTTAATCATTTTCAGATGACATATCTTTGCATTAAGTAGGGCAATGTGGCTGCAGTGATTTGCATCTAATATTAGGATGTGCATAGTTATAAAGCAGCACTGTTATCTTTGGTAAAAATGTGAAAAGCCACAAAAAAAGGGGAGAGTTTTAGTGAGATGCAGCATGAATGAACCAGCTCAACTGCTGAGATGCACCCTCACCAAGTTATACCAGAAACACATTTTTTTTTTGAATTGCTGAATAGATTTAAATCAGAATAACTCTGCTTGGAACAGAGAAACTGGCCTGTGGCTGACTCAAGAATGGAAGAAGAGACTTGCTATCATTATTGATATGATAGTCGGATCATTTTGGGGCAAAAAATTGCAAAAACACCTGCTGAAATGTTGTAGAAGATATGTTTTTTTTTTCTTTCTTGTGGTGAATGAATAAAAAAATCCATAGTATTTAAAAAGATCTTATCCCTTATATAAAAAGTCTTCAACACGTGCATTTAAGAACTTTTTCCTTGATTCTTTGTTGTGCCCCTAAAAGTTGAGGAAAAATATGATATAAAATATATTAATTTTTTTATCTTATGTTCTTTTCCAGTAGGTTTTAGCATTTTTAATTCTGAGAAATCATACAATTTTTTCTTATTTATAAAAAATATTTAAAAATAAACAATCAGCCACTTAAACCTTTGGATTGCCTGAGAGTGTTGTATTTGTACAGCAGTCTAGTCTTTTTCTATGTGCTCACTTTGTAAACATGTTTCCCTTCGCAGCTAACATGACACTGATGCTAGACCAGAACAAACAGATTCTTGATCAGATCACCACTCTGTCCACGCTGATGACAGCGCTCTCCTCCTGCATCAAGTTTGACCGATACCGTGGCTACGACTCCATCCAGGAGACTGACAGTGCGGCCCAGGAGCTCGCCAAAAACCGTGAACTGTATGCAAGTGAGTAAAAGTCTGGTCAGTCACACATAGCCTGTGCATTTTGTTGATCCAGCATGTAAACTGCAATGGCCACAGACAAACAGTAGCCTATAAATGCTTAAACTATAAAGAAAAATCAAGGGCAACAGACCTGAGGACGATAAATAAAACACTGTGATTGTGTGCTCCTTAAGGTGTCATTTTCAAGCTTTCTGAAGACTCTTCAAGGAAGGCCAGGTCCTCTCCATCCTCAGCATCTTCTCTGCCTCCCAAAGTCAGCTACACCATCCGTATGCACATGGACAATGTCATGCGAACGGACAAAGTGCGAACCTCATACTTCATTAAGGACACGCACATCTCGGCCAGTCTGACGATGAGATACAACCGGGGATTCATCTACCTGCAGGAAAACATCGATCGGGCCATCATTGAAACCCAGATTGGGAAGAAAGTCACAGATGTGGCTGTTCAGACGCAGCCCTTCCCGTATCCATGCTTCCTGCGAGACGAGTGAGTTTCTCAAACTCAAGGACGCTCACACGCACAGTCAGTCCCCGAAAGCATGCTTGCACAGAAACATGAAAGGACACACATTGTATCAGAAGGGAAACTGGCATTGGTGTGGAATAATGTATGCTCCTTCATTATACATTTGCCACTTGGGAATGACAATAAGTAGTCATTCACAGGAACCTGTCTCTTTGTAATTAGCAATGCATTATGTGCATGATTTTTCACTTTAAATGCACATTCATTTTTTAAATCCATGCACATACTGGTTACACACTTAAATATCTCTCAGGCCTTAAAACACCCTCAGTGGAGTACACACCACTCCTCTTTGTTGAAGACTTCCAGTCTGACATGAGTTTGACATTCTCATGTTTACTGACATGCAAGATTGTTTTCAATAAATCATTCTTGAACTTGATGTTGAAGTTTGCATGCCTTCGACTGCCAATTTATTATTTTTAGAATCACCAACAGGGTCTCTGCCTCAAGCCGGCCCTTTTCTTTATCCCAATGTATTACTCAACAACACAAATTCTGGCACAATAACTGTGAAATATCAATATACGCAACAGGCACTAGAATCCCATTTATCAGGTTGCTGGTGTCATTGTAAAAAGATATAAAAAATAAAATGGAAACGGATGGATGTATTTTGGAGAAAATGCCCAAGCTTTATCTAACTTTGCCAAGCTACTGACTGAATGATAGACCCTTTTATCTGTTGGAATGTCAGGTTTCCGAGGAGCTTGATTGACATTTGGCATCTCTGCCTTCCTCAGGTTCCTGGAGGCCATGTCTTTTGTCTTCCCTCTCATGCTGATGATACCATGGGTGTTGTTTGTGGCTGATTTTGTGAAGAAACTGGTGTATGAAAGAGAGCTGAGGCTGCATGAGGTAATGTTTGCTCAAAGTGAAGCCAAGCGCCGCAGTACGTTGGCGCGCTTTGTCTTTTGTTTTTTGTTTTTTAATTATCTATATAATTGATTTCTAATTGAACTGTTAATGAGATGTAATACATATGTTTGGATATTGGATATTCTTTGTGTTGTACTCCTTTATAGACCCTTTTGTTTTAACAAAATAACTCAACTGTTATCACTTAGGCTGAACTCTTGTTTCCACTCACAGTATATGAAAATGATGGGAGTCAACCCTCTCAGTCACTTTTTCGCCTGGTTCCTTGAGTGTGCTGCCTATCTGTTGATGAGCATCTTCATCCTCACGATGGTTCTGAGTTACGGGAACATCCTGCCCCAAAGCGATGGTTTCCTCCTTTTCCTGTTCCTCTGCAACTACGGCCTGAGCATCCTGGCCTTCAGCTACCTGGTCAGCTCCTTATTTGATAAGACCTACATCGCCGGGCTGAGTGGAAGCCTCCTCTACGTCCTCTGCTTCTTCCCTTTCATCATCGTCATGGCCCTGGAAAGCAATTTAACCTTTTCCGTGAAGAGTGTTCTGGTGAGTATGCTCTGAGCGTGCGTAACCATTAGTCACGTATATTAAACAAGCATGTGCTCTGTGGAATCATTAAAATGCCAAATAATGCAATTTGCTCTGGAAAATTACTCTGAAATTTCGCAAAATAAAAAGGCAACTTTGACATTTCTTCTTGGAAAACAGTTTTAGCATCAAACTAGTTCAAAAACAAGTAAAGAAAATAGGCCAATCTATAAAAAAAGCTCTTTATATTAACATCTTAATAAACAACAATTTCCATTTTTGGACACTTTGTTACAAGCAAAGGATAAACTTATTTGTTTAATGTTGTTGTTCCTATTTGATTTTGTTATGCTCCATGCTGTCTGATGATTATGTGGAGCTCAAACATCCCATATATATAAAAAAGGTTATTGCACACATAAAAATCATTATGTATTTGGGATGATTCATATGAGGAATATGCTCTCACTTATGGAGCATTTGTTATTTTTGGTGATTTGTCCTTAAAGTTTTCCTAACCTTTCCCGACAGGGTCTGTTTTCACCAACTTGTTTCAGCTACGCCTGTCAGTACATTACTCGCTACGAGGCTCAAGGAGAAGGTGCGAGCATGTGGTCATTTAAATATCATCAGAATGTTTCCGGCGTGTCATGTAGCAAATTGAAATGTTCACCTTTCTTAACTCTCAGGAATTCATTGGAGCAACTCGTACATCTCTCCCATCGCTGGAGACACGGCCTCCTTTGGCTGGTTGTGCTGGCTCATACTCATCGACTCCGTCATGTACTTCATCATCGGGGCTTACATCCGCATGGTTTTCCCAGGTAAACCGTCATTTCTCTGTTCATGGCGTTAGTCTTTTTTTTGTTGTATTTCTCTTAAAGTGCCTGTGACGTCAAATTTTAGTAATACATGTGAAGGCATTTTTAGAAAAAGGACATTGATAAAATATTGCAAAAGAAATTTCATGTCGCTGAGATGAACAGTTGTTGAGATATTTGCCTGTGAAGT
>JAUBOC010000160.1:8293913-8309374 GCA_032275365.1 Anablepsoides cearensis | reverse complement strand
ATAGTGTGGATTACAACTACTGATTATATATATATAAAATCAGTCTGTTACCAACATATTATCGTGAACCAAAACACTTTCTCCTTTTAATTGCCAAACTCTGAAGTTAGACTCCTTTTTTTAAGAAGCAAGGATACTGTTTTATGCATTTGCATGAGGATTCTGAAATAGGAAAATCTAAGCCCTGCACTACTTAAAACAACAATAAGCAGCTGTTGGATTTCACCAAAATAAAACATTTAAATGTCTTTGCTTTCTTTCTTGTAGATTCAAGGTGCAGAATCAGAGCCCATAGACAGCGCTGAACTGAAGTCTGTCATCCAAGCTCATCTACCTGAAGCACGACTGACAGAAGCCAATGGGGGTGACCTGGTTTACTCGCTGCCCCCCTTCACCTCGTCCAACGCCTCCTCATACCGCTCTCTTTTGACCTCGCTGGACACCAACCTGGACGAGCTGCAGCTGGGAGGCTATGGCATTTCTGACACCACGCTGGAGGAGGTGAACTCATGCATATCCCCACAAACTATAGATTAACTAGACAGAGGGGGGAAAAAAATCATGAGCAGGTTTATATGAATGTTCCAGTAAACTTACACTTTGACGTCCATTTGCAGGTTTTCCTCCAGCTGACTAATGGAGTCACAGAGGAGGGGAGGCCACTGACGATATCAGAGACGGTTTCTGAGACTAGATCTATTGACAGCTTCCCTTCAGACTGCAGTGAGGATTTTGGCAAAATAGGTGACAAGATCCGTAAGTTCTTACACATTCTTTTTTTCTTGCACTTTTCTAGTTTGTCCATTTTTTATCACCTATCCTCATCACATGCTCTTTTCTTTGAGTCAATCTGTCAATTTGCGTTTTAGAGCTGACCAGTTCATCCTCAGAGAGTGGTTTGGTCCTGGCCTGGCAGCAGTTCACAGCCTTGCTAATCAAGAGATTCCACCACAGCCGGAGGGACTGGAAGGGCCTGATCGCTCAGATCCTGCTACCTGTTCTCTTTGTGGTGATCGCTATGGGCCTGGGCTCCATCAAGAGTGACATGAAGCACTATCAGGAACTGGAGCTAAGCCCTGCGCTCTACAACATCGGGCCAAGTAACTCTTTCTTCAGGTCAGTACCCACAGAAACTATGGTAACGCTGGGGGGGAAAACACAAAAGGAAATCAGACTAATCAGGACTCCAGACTCGCCGAGACGCTGGTCCTAATCAATTTTCTCAGTTGGCGACACCAGCTGGTGGTTTGATAAGATTTCTGTTCTTTTGGTCAGCGGACTGAAGGAAAAGATTTTCAATCATCACATTATCAGGACTTTTACGTTGCAGCATACAAATTATGATCTAAATGAAAATAAATGCATAGCATAATTGTCAATATCATAAGACATTGAAATGTTTAGAAATAATTTGCATCGCCAAATGATGTTATCATATATTATTTCCTGTTGCAAATTGATTGCAGTGTTATCTGAAAACGTTTGACTTGGTGAAACTTTTGTCATTTAGATTTCAAATTGAAAAAAAAAAAAAAAATTCAAGCCAACGCTGAATTTGTTGCAGGATGTTGAGCATCAGTATCTGCATGGGTTAGGCTCTAAAAGGCTTATAAAACTGTAGTTTGCTGAAGGTCAGTTGGACCTTTAAGTAGAAAGTGTGAGTGAGAACGGAGGGGTATGAGAGGATGATGATGATGATGCAGCGGGTTGTGACAGCAGATCAAACGAAGAGAGATGAAGAGTGTCGGCAGAGATGTCTTTATTCTGAACATGTTCTGCTTGTTGATCAAGGCGACATGAAGCAGGGGAGGAAACGCTGAGGTCTGAATTCAAAGCGGATGTCGACGCTCCTCCCAGTTCTTTTCAGCTTGACGAACAAATTAGACTCAAAAATATGCTATTTCCCTAAATTTAAGATGCGTGTTAAGCATGAGAAGCAGGTTACAAGCATTTTACGGCTTTTAGTTTGTGCTCGGCTGTAGATTACCACGGAGCTTAATAACTATCAACTTTCTCCGGGTTCTATTATCCTAATGTGCCTGTATCAACCATGCAAATGATCCTAATGTTTATTTATGAGTGTACTTCTCCTTGAGTTGAAAGGCAGGGGGTGGCTCAAACAAAACAAATCCACTTGGATCTAAAGTGGCAAGTCAAATGTCCTCAGATGTTGTTTCCTTTCATCTCTCCACTTCACTGTGTTTGGGTTGCTCAGTTAGCATCACTGTGCCTATGTGGCATTAGATGAACTCTTTTAACCAAGATTTTTCCTAAGAAACATATTTTAAATAACTGTTTTTTGGTCAATTTTCACTCAGCTGAAACTTTTGGAAAAGCTATATGTCTGTGTTGCAAATTGAGTGAAGTTTTTTCTTTTTCTTTTTTTTTCTCGACAGTAACCAAAATCCAAGATCCAGCCATCTGGTGGACACCATGCTGTCTTTCCCTGGAATCGATAACGCCTGCCTCGACAAGTCTGATAACCAGTACGTAATTACACTTCCAGCTGTTCTCATTTCCTGTAAAGTACACTCATTTTCCTAACAGCTTTTTCCACCCCCCCCCCTTCCTTCCCCAAGTCTATTTTTGCTCTTTCTCCCTCTTTTTTACTGGACACCTTTTTTTCCTCCCAATTCCTGTCACCCTCTCTGATCTCTCCAATGATCGTTCCGTTTCATTTTCCTGCTGCTCAGCTTGATGTATGTGACTGAAAGCCTGCAGCAGGACTTTACGATGTGACAGCATCATCTGTATTCCATAAACACCTCGTATTTATAGGGGAGATTTTCCCCGAGCAAGCTCTCAGATCAATGTTGGCGCTCATGAAGTAGACCTCTAAGGGATCTTTTAAAAATAAAAATAAAAAAAATAGTAAAAAAAAAAATATTGAAATATCCTAGTTTTCCTTGAAGAAAAACATACTGGCTAGTGTCTTTCATAATGGAATTTTAATTCACTATAGACACCACGGTCCCATCTTGCAAGGTGGATGACTCTCAGCTACTACCACATAATCTTTACCTCATTATCTGTGATTGTGAGTAAGTTATAGCCATTTATATGGTGGCAAAGCCATATTAAATTGGGTTGGCTCTAAATGCGAAACAGTTGTAGATGTACATCAAATCATTTATTCGAAAGTTTCATCAAAACCTGTCCAATGAAAAAAAAAGAGCTAGTTTTAAGCAAATGTGTTGCACAATGGATCATATTAATTCAGTGAGATAATTTGCTAGGGTGATTATATAAAAATGCTTGCTTAAACATTTTTGACATTTTATGATTTCTTTCTGTTTATTTTGAAATATTTTATAGTATTTTTTTATCAGATTTGATAACTTTGCCAACACGTGGGCATGAATTTCTTCATTTTGTGTTTGATTTGCGTATATCGCATGTGTCCCTCAAATCACTTGGTGAAAAGCAAACTGTGTGGGAGTGGAGCATCAGCCCACACAAACACAAGTTTCACACAATATGACATTACAACACAAACCTAACAGCTTGGAAAACTGTGATCAGAGAGTATATTTAGCTCCTGGTTTCACAAAAAAAAAAAAACACACAATCTCAAAGCTACTTTATGATCCATCGCAAGTCGTATTTGTTTTACTCTCTCTGCTGCTGCAAATGCACAAGTTGTTTGCATTAACATCCCACAGTATTAACTACATTTTATTTCATCTCTTTGTGAGTTCGACAAGAGGCAGGCTTTTGGCACATCACAAACATTCGCTGAGCCTTGCTTCCACTTTGTGAATGATTTATTTTCTCCTCCTAAAGGGTCTGCAGAAGAAGCACAAACAAGTGGATCTCCAAAGGAAACATCTCCGAACCATTTAGTGTCTGTAAATGCACCCGAAAGGAACAGGTGAGACCGGGTCAGCTGTAATGGCATGTGTGTGAGTGGGTTTTTGTGTCCTCGCTTGTCTTCCACCCTCTCCTGCCTCGCCTGCTTGAACGTTTCAAAAGGGGCCAAGCAGAATGCATCTGTGTCTTCTGTACACTGCAGGTTTGTGAGAAGAACAACTACCAGCCCCCACATAAGAAGATCCCCTCATCCCAGACTGTCTATAATCTGACTGGCCTCGATGTGGAGAACTACCTGTTGGCTACAGCCAATGATTTCATCAGGAACAGGTGAAGGCAGTCTGCTTATTATCTTTAGAGTTTTCTTAAAATAAAGTGTTTTTGCAGAAATTGATGGGCTATTTAGCTGTTTTGAAATAATAGGATAATTTTCATCTTTTATAGATGTTCATTCATAAAGCCTTTTGTCATTGTCTAAAATAAAAGCTTCCTGTCAGTGGAGAAGCTTTACAGAAGAACGTGTATACAAATCACTTTGATGCTGCCTCAAAGCTTACTTTTTTCAGTTGCTCCGCTTGACACAAACTAGCCTTAAATAGCTTCCTGAAGAAACGCATCATCTTCATACATTTTCAGAGGAGCTAAATGCTTTTCCCCCTAGAATGCTTCTTATCTCTCTTTGTTGGATATTTACTGTGATTGCAAAGAAACAAACCGAAAAGAAAGAAAAAAAAATCCACAGTGTGTGTCACATTTAGTTTCTCAGCGGCAGCCAGAGCTCTTTGTTTTGATCGATGTGTCCACTTGGATTTTTCAGGTATGGAGGCTTTGCTTTCGGCATGCCTCTCCCGCCCAACCTGAAATTGGACGTTACTGCAGTGCCTGAAAACCGCACACTGTCCAAGGTAACTCCCTCTCTCTCCCTCTCCTGCTTCCTCACTCCATGTCTAATTATCTCTTGAAATGCCGTACTGATGAGTTGTTAAAAGTTAATATATGACATCCCAATTAAAATCTTTTGGCTGCAAGATTAATATTTGCAGATGGAGCTGGATTGTTGCACCATCAGTGTCATCATAAATATGCTTTACTGCAGCAATTGTCCTTTTTTTTCCTGTGTGTAAATGTTTCCAGATGGAGATGTCTGAAGCTCTCTGCATCTTTTTTTTTTTTTTTTAGAAATCTAATATAGATTTCCTGATCTAGAGGTGTGATAAAGAGATTTGATTTTTATGGTTGCAGGTCTGGTTCAATCCTGAGGGTCACCACACAATGCCCGCATACCTGAACACTCTCAACAACCTCATCCTGCGCTCCAATATCCCATTTGATCAAGAGCCACAAAAATATGGTAAGTTTGATATAAATAAAACATTTAAAATGCTACTTTCAGGTAAAGGACACCAATATTGACATTTATTTTATTAACAGTCAATACTACCGTTATATAAATGTGTTGCAAAATAATGCTGTTTTTTTATTTTATATATGGCATATTCTCTTTATTTTTGCTGGACCTGTTTGCTATTCTTTTAAACAAAACCACGTCCTTGTTATTGTAAAACATACAGAGACATCAGCTTTAAAAAGCTGCAGCCGGCACGTTTTAGTGCACTAAATACAAAGACAGCTGTAAACAGTGTGTTGACTCATGGATCATTTTGCTAGATTTAAGCCAGGGGGTGCTGTGTGTCTTTACACTAACAGCACCGTGCATGCGGAATACTAATTTGTGCCATTCAGTGGGCAGCGACGTTGACGAGAAGCAAAGGCTGGCCCGCGTTTTCAGTTTTGTTTCAGCTCTGAGTAGCACCCTAACCATCTGGCCCCAAGCAAGAGTACACAAGCACACACGTGCACAAGTGTAAGAGCAAAAGGGCACTTATGAACATACAGTGCAAGCACACAAGCATAGACATGCATGTTAATTAAACAGTGGATGATAAATGTGCTCCAAGGTATACATGTATAACCATTGGTGGTGCAGGTCCAGAGGAATGTTTTTTTCTAAGGGGACCAGTTTATCCGTGAGAACTGATTCTCAAAGCCATGTTTTGTGTGCTACAGTGTCAGAGGAACATTAGGAATCTTTGGATGTCATCAACAAATTGCTTCTTTTCACCCCAGTCTTGCAGGATTTTTGATTATAACCGCCCACTGTTGCAGATGCACCATCACACTCCAGTCCATCAATCTCTGCTGTCACGACTATAGATTTTGATCAGTCCCCCTTGGAACTGTGTTTTGTACTGTAAGACTTTCCGTTCAATTCCCTGGACAGAAAAAAAAAAAAAATGCATTTTCCGAGCTGCAGATATGAGATGAAAAGAAACCGTGTTCAACTATATATATTATCATATTTAGTTACATTTGGACAAATGTATATGATTGTAGCTCTTCAAGAACAAGACAAACATAATCGTGCAAAATCAAAATTCTGGTTGTTTTTAATGAAGGTTCAATAACTGACGAAGGATTTGCCTGTAAAGCCGAACATTTCCACTGATCGCCCTGTTGGCTCTGGACTCTGGCATGTTTTAGGACACACGCTTTCCTATCAGAGGAAAATGTAAACAAACAAATGAAGACGAGCAGTTTAAGTCTGTGAGCGTCTAGAAGACCATGAGAAAATGATAAAGTAAATTCAATTCTCTCTGTGTGCACTGGCAAATGAAATCATCGTGCTCTATATTTTATAATTGACTGTGTTCCAGGCTTGTTCATTTGGTTTCTGTGCTGAAAAATAGCTTGTGTGCCCTGCTGTTTTTTTTTTTTTTCGTACTTGTTTTTTAACCACTGATAATATAATACCCTGTTTCTTTCTATTACAGCCATTTCAGTTTCCAGCCACCCTTATTTTGGCCGGAAGGATGATGAAGATACAGTGTAAGGACTAGCCTCAATTTTCTTTTGCTGGTTTGCAAACATAAAATGACACAAATAAATGTGCACTATCATTTTAATTAGAGTAAATATCCCTAATTTACTCAGGTCAATATGACTGATGCTGGCTGTTGTCTGACCTGACATAATTTATAGAGCCATCCTATTTTTCCGGTCCTAGACATTAAATTCAGGCAGGATTTAGTGCTGGAGGATACATGACAGCAGTATTTACCCCATATTTGATTTTCTAAATGGATTTCTCTGAGCTTACTCTATTGATCTGAGTCCCAGTGTAATGAGTGTTTATCTTGAAGGTGGCACTGAGGTGGATTGATTTTCCTCAACTTCCCAATGTTGGGTTATTAAAAATGCTCCACATCGTGCTCTGGAGGCCTTACTTGTGTGTATGCATGTATGCAAACATGTCTGTGTTCCAAAGCATTAAATTAAATCCATCTAATAGTAGATTGGAGTAACTTGTTTTCCAGAAGCGTAATAGTTCTAACCGATTTGTTTATATTTATCAATAGCTTCCTCATATGGACAGGTCTTTTACTGTAGCCTCCTGAGGTGCTGCCACTGCCGCAGCTGCAGTTGCACACTCATCCCCTTCCCTTTGGGGTGATACTTGGCTTCCGCACTTGATATATTGATTTGGCCTGTGCTCTGTTAAAGACATGGCAGATGTATTCCTTCACATGTCTTGATTCTCACCATGCTGCAGCTCAGCCCATGGGAAACATTTCTAAAGCTATCTTGGCTGCACTGATAACAAGCCTGCTCTGTAGCTGCTGCTCCCGGCTTTCTGCTGTAGTAAGTGCTGCCCTGAAACGCCCACCGCATGTCCCTCTCTGCTGTTCCCTCTCCCCTCCTCCTTGGTCACTGTGCCAGATTCGTGCTCTCCTCAGCCCTGGTGCAGGAGAGTCGGTCTGCTCGGTGGCGTCGTCACCCCGCTAGAGGAGAGTGGCGATCGTGGTTTGGTCACATGCAGCCGAGGGATGAGGAAAAAGGGGAATGAACCAGTTCTGACCAGACACAAACACGTGTTGGACGCCATGCAACCAGAAATAACTAACGGATCAAAGCTTCAAATAGATTTGTGTTGTCTAATCTGGACAATGGGTTGTGTAGACTCACAGCAGCATCCCTGCCTCGAGTTTCTGCACCACAAGCACCGTTTGAAGATGCTGGCATGAAAGCTGTCCAACTTTCTTTTTTTTTTTAATTTTGTTATTACTGAGGCATCTTTTTTTCCACAAAGTTGTTAGTTATTAATGGGTTTTCATTTACTGGACGTCACTTCAATAGTTTAAATGAGTCCGATCTCAGCAAGGGTTGTTAATGATCATTTGGAGCAAAACTTTAAATAGGTCACCCTTTTTTTTCTGCAAAAAGTGCGTTTTTCATCAGAATCTACCCCATCCGAGTATATTGATTTATTTGAACTTGCTTCTGAGGGGACGGCGGCATTACTAGAAATAACGAGGCGCACCATGAAAATACGCTGCTCATGAATATGACTGAATGAAAGTAATTCAAGTAACTGACACTTAATCACGTCATCTGCATGATCTTTTCCTCGCAGCATTGAGGGAGTGCTCCAGATCCTCGTGGCCGTGTGTGTGCTGACCGGATTCTCAATTACCACCGCCAGCTTCGCCATCTATGAAGTCACTGAACACAACAGCGGGTCAAAGAGGCTCCAGCACATCGCTGGCGTCAGCGAGACTTTCTACTGGACTGTGAACTTCTTCTATGACATGGTAATGTCTTCTCACTAAGTGGGTTAAAGGAAACCAGAACCTGTTTGAAAATATGTTTTAATAAAAAAAAGGCAAACTTGGGTTACAAACAACATTTTTTTATTTCTTAACATTAGGGTTGTGCATAATCGTATCGTGTGTGATTAATCGTCAGATAAACACTAATCGATTACTTTTTGGCATTAATCGATTAATACGATTAATGCCACAAGGCAGAGTCCGCTCAGTGCTCCTCTCCGCTTCAAATATGAGGAACATTAAAAAAAAATGTTCTGTAATTTATTTGTCTATCAACACAATTTAAAATTTGATGTATAGCCTGAAGTCTGTAATTTTGACACAATTTGGAACAGATTTTTATGAAGAGCAAATCTTTCCCACTAAATTAGTCATGTGATTAGTGTCCAGGGACTCCAGGTCATTAATCATCAAATTAATCGTTATCGGCTAATTTTTTTGCCAATATTGCCCAACCCTACTTAACATTATATTTTCATAATCAGTTCTTTATTTAACTTATTTCAAATGCATTTACACATGTTTTTTTTTTCTTTACAGGTCATTTATTTGATTCCTGTGACTCTGACCATCTGTGTGATCGCTGCTTTCCAAATTCCAGCCTTCACAGAGCGACAAAATTTAGGAGCTGTCAGCCTCCTTTTTGTGCTTTTTGGGTCAGTAATTAAAAAAAAGGGTGTCATCTATATATGCTGTATTACTGATTTATTTTATTTTTTTTATTTTTATGTCTGTGAGGTAACATTTTTAACCAATTATTGACTAATCAGGCCATTGTGAGATAGAAAATAAACATTTAATTAAATTGGAAAGCCCAAGGACTTCTGATCCAGCAGCAGTAGTTATCAAGAAGAGATTAAGAATCAGTTGGAGGTCAACTACAGGTGATTTATACCAAAAAAAAAAATCCATGCTCATAGATATGGGCTTGTTGTTATCAGTCTGAGCAGCATCCTCCACGTGAACCCTGAGCATATAAAGAGTTCGGTTGGCTCAAAGTCAAACTGTAAATCAGTAAAAAATGACCTTGTGTTCTCCACAGAGGATATCCCAATGTTCCTACATCTACCCCAGCCTTTCTCCACATATGCACTGGGATTTCTAGTCTCTAATGGGTGTTGATACGTGTGCTACGAGGTTAAATTTCAGCACAGAGCATACGGAGGCTGCTGCTGTTCGAATGTAAACACAGATCTTTTTTTTTTTTTAATTCCTTCTGGAGGCAGATGGCATCAGGATTGAAAGGCTGATATAAAAATTGCTTTTGAATCGTTTATCCCATTTGAGCCAAAGACACGACAACGGTGGAACCGGATGAGGAAGCAACGGTGGTAACTTAGTGTGAGATAAGTGATAGCTGCCATCTCAGAAGGGTTTAAAATCAATCAGACCAAAAGATTTAGCTTTGGTATCAAAAGTAATTACATATTATATTTCTCTCATCTGTATCACACAACTCCTTTATGTCATTCGGTGACTGTAGTAGAAGTTTGGGCACCTAATGTAGGTCGTTGTTTTCAGGCTTCATAGTGAGCGCTGTACTATTGAAGGCCAAGTCAGCACTCTGCCTCTCATTTATCAGACAGATGTCTCCCTCCCAAGCAATGAGTAATCGCAATGCTCCATCTGTCAGGCTGCACCCACCTGGTCCGGTCTGCAGCCTTCTTGCTTCTGTTCCTTGTCATGCTTGGCACTCGCAGTCTGCCTACCAAGCACCTTTTTTTTTTTTTTTTTTTTTTTTTTTTTGGACATTGCACGCAAATTCTTTGTCTCTGTCTGGCTCTTTCTGCTACTGTATGTCTCCTTCAATTCCCAACTTTCTTATATATACAAATATAATTATTTATTTCTACATTCTTTTTTTCTGTGTTCCTCTCTGACCCGAACACCCCCCAATCCAAACAACTAGCAGATAGGAGGAGGCCGAAAGATGTGCTGCCACCGCAGGGGAATAAAGAGAGGAGTCATTTATCTTTGTCTGTTTTGGCATTGTGACTGAATGTTTACCCTCCTCATGCTATAGTATTTTCCATTTTCTCCTTTCAGTAGTCTTTGGTGCTGCCTTTCATCAAGCTCACAGCTATTATTTACTCTGTTAAAGACCCCCGTGTCCCACCCTGCCTCCTTCACCTAAAAACACAAGTTTGCATCACTTCAGATAATGCAGTTGTGAGAGGGAAAAAAATAACACATCCAACTCCTCCGTCCTCATTTTGTTTTTTTTACCTTTGAATGTTTTCTGTACTGAAGCTGACCCAGTCTATTTCTAGGTGAAGTATAACGTTATTTTTAGTAAATGATTTGTTTAAAATATTCCTCCTTTGTCTCTTCCTCAGGTTCTCTACCTTCCCCTGGATGTACTTGCTAGCAGGAGTCTTCAAAGATACAGAAATTGCCTTCATCTCTTATGTCTGCATCAACCTCTTTATCAGCATGAACACCATCCTGTCCACCTCCATTCTGTACTTTCTTGGACAAATAGCGATGCACAAACCAGAGGTCAGAATAAATTGCCAATGTCGAGATGCCTGTGTTTGAAACGCAACAATGAAGTTTCGAAACCCATTTTTTACATGATTGTGTCTCTCTTCTGTTACTTTCTTTAAAAAAAATACATATATGCATATATATTATGTTATGTCTCTCCTGCAGGCCATCCAAGATATCTTCCGAAACCTCTGCAACGCATTCCTCATCTTCCCTCAGTTCAACTTTGGAAACGGTCTGATACAGCTGGCCAGATCCAACATCGAGGTCCAGATTCTTAGCGGCTACGGAATTGATGCTTATAAAGACCCATTTTCCTCAGAGGGCTTAGGGTGGATGTTCATCTCTTCCATCATCCAAGGCGTAGTTTTCTTCACCCTGCGCCTCTTGCTCAACAAAACTATCATACGTAAAGTCAGGTGAGGAAAACAGAAGCCAGAGGTGGTATTTTGATGCACTGTATGATGACAAACTATCCAAAGCCTTGTTATTTATTAATGCATAGAACGTTGTTTCAAGATTTGAATCCCCAGTACAGTTGCAAGATATGTTATGTAGATAAATGGTCAGTTATGTAGCAGATCCTTTTTGCGTGATTAAGGAAGACAAAAAATAAAACTATGTTCTTTCCCATTGTAGTCATCTAATTTTGGGCAAAAAGACCATTCCTGACGTCGCTCCCGAAGAAGAGGATGAGGATGTGGCATCAGAGCATCTTCGAGTGGCTGGTGGAGCGGCCAGCTCAGACATACTGCAGATCAACCAGCTCTCTAAGGTCTATCAACATCGCAGTAAGAAGGTGCACGCTGTCAAGAAGCTGTCTGTGGGCATCCCTGCAGGAGAGGTAAGCCTCGGGAGTCATTATCAAATACAAGTAAACAGAAAGCACTGGGCTTATAAAACAATGTTGCTTTAACTTATAACCTTTTGAGTCTAATTATCCAAAAAAATATGTTTAAGGTTACAAATTTTACACTTACACTGGTCGCTGTGTAAGTGTAAAATTTTATTTAATGAAATCATATTTAAATTTATAAACTTGGAGATGCTCTTAGAAATGTTTTACAATAAAAAAAATAGAATTGCAAATAGAAAGACAGACATTTTTATTTTTTTTTAGTTGATTCAACTGATAAAGTTATGATTCCTGTGGCAAAATTTCAGAAAAGTTAATAATGCTTAATTAGAAACAGATTATTTCTAATCTAAAACGGTCAGCTGAAGGAGAATTATTCACTCATTTATGATTGGGTCTTAGTTTCATCATCTACTACTGCTTAATATTGTGCCTTGAGTTACAAAGAAATGAACCTGTTTTTTAGTGCTTTGGCCTGCTGGGAGAAAACGGCGCAGGAAAAACGACTACCTTCAAGATGCTGACTGGAGATGTTAGCCCGACAGACGGCTCGGCACAGATCAGGGACAGAGACGGGTAAGCTGAGTATTGATGTTTTTTTTATTCACACGCACACTTTATGTTTTCACATTTATGTTTTTAATAATCTTCCAATTCCAGTACTATTATTTTTTTTTTTGCATCAAATCTTTATATTGGTTTATGTTTGTAGAACACTTTATAAAAAATGTAATCTTATTAATGTGATAAAGAAGGTGTCTGGGAAAATAAAAATATTGATTCGTATTTATTATAGCTTCTTCAAATAATCTGTTTTTCATTGTTTGCTTTGTTTTCTTTTGTTTTTTCCCCCAGGCGGTTGGTAGATATCATGGAGTGCCGCTACAAGGGAATTAACATCGGCTACTGTCCCCAGGTGGATGCACTTGATGATCTGCTCACTGGAGAAGAGCATTTGTACTTCTATGCTCGCATTCGTGGCGTCCCAACGAGGGAGATAGACGGGGTAAGGAAGAGCTGCGGAAGCAGCGCTGTCTTTCAAAGCTTTTGCATAGTGACAACATCATCCAGAAAACGACACAGAATCTGATAGAAATTCCAAGGTGCATTCTCACTGCGAGACTAGGAAGTATCGCTTCCATGCATACCTAATCAGAGTGTGTGAAGTGTTGAGTGATGCGTGTTGAAAGCTTTACAGTCAGGGGCGAATCAGAAAAGCCTCTGTTGTCAACTTGGCTCTGAGTCCAAACTTCAGAATTCAGCTGAAGTTTCCATCAATACGGATGTTGTTTGCATCTGTTCAGATTTGGGTTTAAATGATGCATTGATGGTGGTAGGATCCTATTAGATCTGTCGCTTCAGTTTTATTCTTCTCGTTTATCCTTGAGAGAAATAATCAATCTTACTTTTGTGGTAATTACTTCATGTGCCTGTCTGTCACTGCTGCCAACATTAGAGGAATTAGCAGTGTAACAAAAAGAAAATGGAGTTTAGAAGGACTTAGGAAACATTTTGCATATAAATCAAGTAATCTGTGTCTTTCTGTCAACCAGTATGTTCTTTTTTATCTGTTCTACCCTTTTTTTTATCTACTCCAAACTTGGTTGGGTGCATTGATTGATTCTGATTTTTTTTTTATAACTACCAGATAAACCTTTTCATCCCAAGTGTGTTTTATTAGGTACAATAGCAGCTGTGTAAAATGGAGTAAGCTTTAGGTTTGTGCATTCTCTTCATCACTTTGCAGAAGTAAATGCCAGACAATGCAGGGTTTTTGTTCCCATGGCAATGCAACACACAGATTATACTTGCACAGCTTTGTTCTGTAGCAATACTAGTACAAACTGTATCTGAGAGTAATGTCACTTTCCATCTGATTTCAACTAAAACACTGAACACACCTTTATCCAAATACATTTTTAAGCTGTAAATTGTGATCCAGCCAGGATAAAGGAAGAGTTTTGTGAATGACTTTGCCAACCCATGAATCTTGCTCTATAGTTCACCCCACTGACCGCACATTTCAGTTCCAACCCTGCATGACCTCACAAAGATTTTATTAGCTCAGATACTATAGTTGTAGTAAGTCTCTAAAAGCTATTATAGAGAGTCAGCTATGACGAGATTCAGTAATGTTGTCATAGATTCAAAGCAAAGTGGCAAAAAAGTCATTAACATGCAGAACTTAAAAACATTTATAGCTTTTTTTACTTTATTAAATTAATTTACAAAAATTTTATGTCATTTCTTAAACGTAGTGATAGGAGCGACTGCAGTTGTCACATCTAATCTAGCTTGTATGCAAAAAAAACCCCTCTGTTTTCGCTCTAGCCCATTTTCCACAGAGTCTCTGCATTGATTGCCTCTGACACTCTTAGTCATGTTATCAGCAGAACTGAAGGCAAACGTTTTCAAGTATGCTCACAGACACAAAAAGACACACATAGACAATAAAACACAGAAATAGATGTCTGACACTAATCACTGTCACCGCTGCTGTTGCAGCACCTGCTCTCTGATCAGAGTAATGACAACAGTGGTTGTAATAGCCACAACATTGGTGTCAGGCTAATTCACAAAAAAAAAAAGAAATCACGTTATATATAGAATTCCTCTTATGATGTCTCCCGCTGACAGTCCCGTAGCTGTGGATAATGAGACAAGCCTTAATGGGGTCATTTCGCATTGACATGGTTTTGTCGGCTTAATGAGCTGTTACATCAAAGGTGTTGCAAAATGGGTTTTATGAGGAAACATGAAAAAAAAGCATCATATTTTGATCTGAACCTGTCAGGAATGTGATATATTGTGCATACTAATCATTCAAATTTGGATGCAGAATACTGAGTAGTTCTCTAAAGTATGTCATTTTATGGACAGAGTTTAGAGACCCAGGATCAGTGAGCTGAACAGAAAACCCCACACTTAAGGAAAAAATCCCATTTCATAGCAAAAGCCGAAAATCTAAGTGAACTAAGTGAACTGAGGTATCTATTGCATTTGCTTGCTTCATTGATCTAGTTTGCAGACTTGCCTGCTGATGGGGGAAAAAAGGCCATAGTTTAATGGGAAATGACTTCAGGCTATTTCAAAGCACACTGGTATTTATAGCACATGCTTCCATGTGATTAATAACTAAGAGTAGTACGTTTTTAAATGTCTAGGAACAGTTATGATTCAGAGAAGGTTTCTGATTCCAGCTGTCACTAGGATTTAAACAGAGAATCCACTGGTATGCACCAAATGAATTATTCTGGATCAGGTTTTGCAGCCCCAGAATTACATAGACAGAATAAAGTCACCAGGTAAAGTCATCATTGTTGTGCAAACATCATTAAATATTTAGGTAGACACCTCAAGTAATTTATAGTCCTGAAGTACAGGATAGAGTAAGCAATTATGGTAACAGTATGAATTGCAACTAGAAACAGGACCACTGTCTGCTCTTTGACCTTGTAAATCAACATTTGTTTCTGCTTTGAAAGGCTCGGAAAATAAAACTAGAAACAGACTGTGCCATCACAGAGAACATCTGTTAATTGCGTTGATGAATTAAAGGAAATGTCAGCGGATTCTGATGTTATCAGTCCATGAAATGGACGTTATCAGCAGTTATCAGTCCCATAGAATGGCTTCAGACT
>JAUBOC010000160.1:8239694-8258655 GCA_032275365.1 Anablepsoides cearensis | reverse complement strand
TATATAGTTATGAACAATTAGCATCTTACCTGTTGTATAGTCCATTTTGTATGAGCTCAGTTTGGAAAACTGAGTTTATATTTGACCAGGATGGTGAACTAACTGTGAGTCTCTGCACATCCAAGACCAGAGTAGATTGCTGCTGTTCTAAAACCATCCTATTTAAAAATAAATAAATAAACAGGTAGCTCTTATTGCCATAATTTGTACTACCAATAACCAAATCTGTGTAAATAACCATTTAATAAAAATGTTTAAATGAGTAATGCACATTTAAGTTATTTCTGATATCATTGTTTTACTCCACCTTAAATTTCAGAATACACATTTTACATTTGAAGATATTTACATATAAACAATATATGGAGCACCAAGGGTTGTTTTTGGAAATTTGTTTGTATGTTTATTAAGATTACATTTAAACTTAAGAATTTATATATCATCAAAAATGCTCATAGTTTGGAACATAATTGAAAAACACATGAACAAATCCTTGGTGCTCCCCCCCAAAAAAAAATAATACAATTGATTGTATAATAACAGTGTTTTAATCTTTCTTTACCACATCTGTGTTGGTTTTCAGGCACACGTTATGTAACAGTTTTGTTGCAGGGAAAAAAAAATCAAACAAAACAAAACAAAAAACAAGACAAGAGCGCAAAATAAAACAATCTTTTATAGTTTCCAGCTACAGTAAGTTGGTGTCTCATGGAAAAAGGGAGCGGTGGGTTAAGCTGTACAAGAAGCCCATGTACAAGCTTGTGGTTGCCGTGATGGAGAAAGGGCAGATTGAATCATCTGAATGGACATTTACAGACAGACAAAGAAAGAAATTTCTTGGCAGAAAGTTAACAAAGACAAACTAAATGGCTGATCTGTCCTTTCATATATTTGCAAGGTGAAATGTAATTCCCTCTGGTCTGGTTGTTGGGGGGATACTGAGCTGGCTACAGTGGAGGATAGCAGATGTGCAGCATCACTTCTTTTTAAACAGCCTCTTCTGTCAAATAACCTACAGCTGTATGTTTGTATGTTAATGCAAGCAGAACATTTACTTAAAGTGCAGTCGTGCAGACCTGCTGCATTCCTGCATCGTGTCTGCTGCAGTGGATCTGAATTCCTCTGGCTTTAACTGCGCAACCCATTTTAAATATACGAGTCGCTGTTTTATTTGCTCTCTGAGAGCGGCCTGGATAACAACTCAGCTCTGATGCGTGGAGGAACGTTTATTCTAAGCCTCGACTGTTTAACTTTCTGTTGACAACCACTTCACCCAATGAGAGCAGCTCACAAAGTCAAGAAAACGAGAAGCCTTTGTTCACTCAGTTTAGTTTGCTAAATGTTGTGCACTTCAGAAACAGTGGAAATGCGTGTTTGAGAACAATCAGTGCAAAGTCACATTGCTTTAAGACTCAAGGAGCTTTAGTTTGCAAATCACATCTGCCACTTTCTATTATTTTTCCTTTTTTTTCTTCACCTCTATCAAATTCTAGCGTGTTTTAGAGCAGGTCTATTGAGTTTCAGCTGTGAATGAACTGCACTTGTCCTTGTACTTGTGTTGAACCCCACTGGCTGTTTTCTGGAATGTCTTAGGATAAAACAATGTGTAGTTTGGGGGTGAAATACATGACAGTAAACCCCTTGCAAAGGGAGGTGAAACAAACCAAAAGCAGTCTGACTTATTTATTTTGAGCGATGCCAAAGGCCATGCTTTGTGAATCTTATCTGAAACGGCAGCAATAAGGCATCTGTGGTGGCAGCGTTGCCTTTGAGTCCCGTCAACTCTCACTTCAGTCTGTCTCTGTTGTGACCCTCTATGAAGCAATTCCTGATTTTTTTCCCCCTTCTTTTCTTCTGGATATAAGCATAAGTTGAATAATTATGTGGCATTCAAAGTAATTATGATGAATGAATCTCCTTCAATAATGCCAGAATGTCTGGAGCACCAAGGCTGTGACTGATAAACCACATTTGTGTCAGTTTTGTTTTATGAGCCTGCAGACCTCACAGCAGATAAATTAGGTCTGTCTTTGCACCCTGAAAGATACTAAATCACTGCAGCTAAACGATAAAAATGACACAAACTCTATTGTTGCTCTTAAGACGGAACTTTTCTAAATTTATGTCCCTTTTTTTTTGTTTTTTTTTTTTTTCATCGCAGACACTGTGTCTATCCAGTAAACTTCGACCATGAGTTCTTTCTAAAATTAGTTTTACTGCCTTCTTAAGGTGATACACCTGTTTAGCCATTGGTCTTTAATCCTAAGTTCATTTCTGTCTCATTACAGCGTGCTAGAAGCTGCTATTAAGCAGCTCATCCATCACTGCACAGGAATAGGGTCTAAAAGGTTAACAGAAACAGATTTTCTAGAAATGAAAAAAAAAGGGAGAAAAAAAAGTTCTGGTGATGAATGGTGAGAGCTACCAGAAATTCACCTTTTGAATTAATGACTAGTATTTATCATTTCAAAAATGTTCCTGTTTATGGGGCCTAGGTGGCTGCTTTAAACTGGACCACTTGTCAGCCCCTTTGGTCAGAGAAATGTCAAAGCAATGCATTAACCTGTCTGAATGCTATAGCCTTGACTACATTAGTGACATCAGCTGAGGCATTCTTACATTTTCAAGAAAACGAGGGAATGAAACTTTGTCACATATGCTCCAGCGTGTGTAGGAGCTTTGTATCTTAACAAGGCTTATATATGAGGTTTAAGCGCCTCAATGGGTGCAGAGTAACACACTGTTCCAGAGACAGTGGATGAATGCTGCACATGTTTCTTTACATGGATGTTGCGCTTGTGAATGCTGCCTAAATGCGTTTAGCCATATACGCAGATCCCTCTCTTTTGTCTGCTGGTTTCTTGCTGAATGTGCCCAGCATGCAGGCTGCGCCAAGCACCCCAGCTGGATGATTTATCACAGAATACTCCTGATTAAGGAAAATTAAAGTGGGCTGCTCTTGGCTCACTAACCGCTTTGATAACAAGTTCAAGCAGTTAGTTAGTAAGGGGGATATTTTTGGAGGGTATGGACCTCAGTGAGGAAACAATAAAACCAATTGGGTCTGGAAGAGGTTGCCCAGAGTTCTTTGCGTGTAGGTCCTGCTCCTTCAAAGGATGCAGTGGCTGCTAACCTAGTTTCTCTGCAGCTACACATGATGTTAGACTTATTCTTTTTGGACTGCTGGTAAACAGGAATGCGACAATAAAAATAAATAAAAATGCGTTTGAATGAAACAAAAGATGTAGCATCATGTAGAGGTAAGCGTTAGCCGTGTTGAATTTAAAAAGTCTTATGAAGACATACTTTAATGTGCATTTTGTAAACAGGCTCTTAGAGTGACGTGAAACTCAAGTTCATCTGCAATGTCAGTCGTAGCACAAGCAGAAAGAAAGTGCAGTAAAGTGTGCTTTCGTTTTTTTGTTCTTGTTTCGCCTTTTCCTGCTGTTGGAACTTTACAACACCTTTTGTGGTTGTGACAGACATCTACACCAAGCTGATGACACACATACAGAAATCGACTTGGGCAACCGAACGTTGCCGGTGGTTAGGAAAGAGTTCAAGGAGCTTAGAAACTTTCAGAGCGAAAGCAGCGAGTCAACTTTTGAAAATATGTAGGGCGAGTAAAACTGCGGGGTGGAAACAGCCGTGAGACAAGTTCCATCATCTTCTCACTGGCTAAATTTGTATCTGTGTGAAGCTTGTGAGAACATCTCTTCAATTCTAAACTGTCTCGGTTTTTAGTATTCCTTTTTGTTTTTTGTTTTGTTTTTTTTTGTAAGAATTGTGCTCCTGCCCTGTCAATCATACAAAATGGCGCAGTAGGCAGAGCCTTGCCTGAGCTTATCCCCCATCCCCAGCGGAGTCTCTCTATGACAACGACTGGCCGTTGAGGCACTCCCGCCGAAAGCACTGCGCTGGCTTCCACCAGTCTCCGTTGTGGCAGCGGCAGATGGTGCAGTCGTCCACCTTTACTTCAATTCCGGCTGGGATGATCGTTGTTCCAGCAAAGCAATTTGGACCTGCCGCATGGGAAGACAGGAAAGAAAGGTAGAGGGGTGGTTAAAAAAAAAGGGATGACAAAAAGAAGAAAAGGATGCATCTCTCCAGAGAGCGCCTCTTTTTTTTTCAGAGGGGTTGTGGAATGATGCAGGGAGCTGCAGGGAGTTAGGGGAGTCAGAGCAGACATACAGATCTTTTCACAGGCATGCACCGATGGGCTTGTTTTTGCAACACTAAAGCGCTTTTGTTAGTCTCCCCTTCTCCCTTGACAAGGAGCGCTTTGCATCCTAATGCACCGTGAGCAGAGAAGCCTGCCAGGCGCTGGCTTGGCAGTGCAGAGAGGCTGGAGTGCAGAGAACGACAGAGGAAGCGGCAGAAAGCTGCTTTAAGAGGACATAGGAAGGGCGATGTTATTCTCTTCACAACTGTATGGAAAGGGCACCAGACGCCTTATAGTTTATTTCCAAGCCCAAACGTCTATAAACCAATAAACTCCCCAGAATAATTTTGACATTTTCTTCATTCTTAAAGTCTGGTAGGATTTACCTTTGTGGATCCCTGCTTGTTTGTAGGATCTTTTGAACTCTAAAAATGTGTTTGTGTACCACTGGAACACAAATCATGTATTTGATTATCTCAGCAGGTAGAGAGGCAGGTTTCAGGGCGCGCATCTCTTCCCGCGACCTCTTGAGATGCCAGAAGGTGCAAGAATTCTCCTAGTTTCTTTCATTTAAATGAAGCAATCAGCGGCTCAATTTGGTGTAACGATGACTCGGGATTGCTCTCACTTTTCAGCTCTGTAAAACCTGCCAGATCCAAGACTCCTCTATGACCTGTTATAAAAACCCATATGCGCCATAATTCTTGAAGACACAGCAGCTTCCACGGCCGGTAGTCGTAGACATTTTGGCACCCCTATAAAACTGATTTAGTGTGAGATAGCTTAGTGTGAGATGTGTAAATGGCAGTCAACCTGAGAAGCTTTGTAATACATTTTTGTACACTGACCAACTGAATCCCACCACTCAGTTGAAAGGTATACGCCTTTTCAAATTTCACAAAAAATATGGAAAGAGCCATATCTGATTAAATGTTGATGAAAAATAAGGCCATGTGTGTACAAACAAACACACAAAGTAGCTATTATTCGTATTATTACATTGGATAACCTTGAACAGGTTCAATTTTGCAAATATTTCACAACGAGCATTGGTCTTCTGTGCAATTAAACATCCTATGCAATACTGACAACAGTGTCCAAAACATTATTTGTAAAAAGAAAAAAAAAATAGCTTGAGATTCAAGGTGTTTTGAGACAGCAGAAACATATTTTTGAACTTGCTTCAGTCTGACTAAGTTGTCCTTTTTTCTCCAAACAGACATGCTTCAAACCGCTCTCTACGGCAGACAATAGCTGTCTGCTGGTTGCAAAATCACCAAATACCACTCCAAAAATTAAGTCAAAAATGGACTATTCTTTTATTAGTTTTAAAAGACATACAGTAGTCGAGCAACTTGCCCTAAAGGGATTGATTTAAAGAGCTTTGAGTTTTCTTTTACTTAGATCCAAAGGTATAAATAACTACAGAAAGAAAAGAACCAGGCTGTTGGCTACCAGATATCCTCAACCTTTGTTTTAGCACAGATATCCCAATCCTTTATTTGGAACTGATAAATGTATTTTTTTATTATTTCTTTTTAATTTAAGCTCAAGAGAGACCAGAAAGTGCTTGCCAAGTCTTAGCGTTTATTGATCTGCCTCTAGACAGCTGGCACAGGTGACAGGACAAACTCAGAAGAGGGTGATGTGGGACAAATGTGACCAGTGCTGCTGCCAAGTGTTAAATTTTACAGCCAGAAAGGTTTGGAGACACAAGGTCACAGTTTCAGTTTATTTATTTTTTTACCTTGCAAAGATTGCTTAATAACTGTTGGTTACTAGCATTTTGTTAAGGGAGAATGTTTTTGCACTGCTTCAGAACTTCCTCAACCTTTATTGTTTTTACGTCTTTTAAAATAAATCTATACATATTATGTCATTAATATACTGAAAATGGATTAAGTAGCAACAAACTACTATTCATCTTCAAAATAATTAAAAACAGGTTTGAATAATCTTTGGACTATTTTATAATTAAAAACAACTGAGCTAAACTTAATGACTGAAACTCATATATCAATGTTTCCACTGTTGGGCTCTTCTGTTGTACTTTCTTCTGCTCAATGTTGGTGTTTTCACAAAATAATTCCTTTTTTTATCTCATCCTCCAAAAAGAAGATGAGCTAAAACGCTGTGTCTTAATAATGAGATGGTAACAACAAAATTTAAGGAAATAAAGGAAACTAAAACTAAGCTATATTTAGATAAAAAGGTTTTGCATGATTTGGATACAGAGGTAGCCATATAAAACTTAAAAAATAAATATTTTCCCACAATTACCCATTTGACTCACGTATTACCAAACCAGGAATACATTTACTTCATACACAGAATCATTCTTTAAATTTGCCTAAATAATTTGGTTGGACTTCTTGGTATGAACATGTAGCTGAACCTTATTCTAAAAAGTTATTTTTTTCAAATTTGGCTGCTTCTTTTTATCACAAAACTGTGTCTAACAAGAATAATCCAGTAGGAATACAGCAATCAGTGAAGGGTAAGCTTCTACTGCATCTCTAAACCAATCCAGTCACATACAATTTACCGTGACATGCATGATCTCAATACATATTTGAGTTTGCTGAATGGTAGAGAAGCTGGTTTGTCCTCGCACACTGTATCTGCCCCCCTAAGAGCTTATTTATGGTGGCTGCACCCTACAACACTGAAATCAAAGGATGCAGCCGCCAGCATCCCAATGTCAGCTTCAGCTTTTATACACCAAGTGTATTTGGACATTAAAATATGAAGGACTGAAACTAACATAATTAAAATTAAAAGCAGACATAAATGAATGAAAGAAAACACTTAAAATACACCAATTATTTTAAATTTAGAATTTAATTGACCTTCATATTCATTTTTTTCCAGCTTAGTTCCAACAATTTTTAGCACATAATTAAAATTTGACTGTACGTATGTTATATATACAGGGAAATTTACATTATGTGCTAAAATGTATATATGTTGGAACTACGCTGGATGAGGAAATATATTTAATCAAATTATTAAACCTAAGGTAAAGTCCTTTTTTTAAATTAGTGCATTTAAGTGTATATTTATTTATTGGGTCATTTTAATTATATCAGTTTGGTCCTTTATAGATACATTCAGAAACAAAACAAATAAACAAACAATATACCGGCGTGAAAAAAAATACACATTTATGTTTCGTCCTATGAGACGATCTATTTGTTTTTTACATTGGACTTTTTTCAGTTTAGAAGAGGAGCATTCAAAAACCTAATAAAAAAATCCAGTCACCCTTTGTTGCTTGAGCAAGAAAGAACAATAAGACAAACTACTTCAACATCTTCTTTAGGCAGTTATTTCAAGATCATTGACTGAGGTGTCCCTCAGGGATCAATATTTGACCTACTGCCTTTGTATTCAGAGTTCCATAGCAAAATTACAAGCCTACCTTTCTTCTTTCTTTTCTTTTTTGTTTTGTTTTTGTTTTTCACTTCAACATATTTTATTAAAACATTTCTAAAAGGTCTCGAGGAATAGGTCTGCAGACTTGCTAAATATATTTTTTTCTTTTAAACACTTGCTGTTCTGAATTAATTTTACAGTCAATGAATAAACTGAACAAGAACAAGACAAGAAAGGTCATGACCTAAAAAAAAAAAAAAAGCTTTTTTTTGTGGAACTGATGCTCTTAAGAAAAAAAAACTAAAACACTGAACAGAGAACTGACACAGGTCGGCTATTTTTGAATCACTTTGCTGGTAAAAATGAGAACAAATTGATTTGCTGAGATGAATGTCTGGTTAAAAGGGTTTAAATAGTTGTGTTGGCAAAATGTTGGTCAATCTTTTTAGTTTCGGTTCGGTTTTCTTTTTTTCTTAAAAAATCATTAGTTTTAGGTGACATAGACATAGTGACAAAGACTATTTTTCAAATGTTCAAACAAGGATTGAATATGTATTCAAAAGCAGCAAATAAAAAAAAACATGCAGAATCAATGCTCAAAACCACAAAATAAAAAATAAATAATTCAAAAAGCATTAAATTTCACTTCTATTGTGCACTCATTTGAAGAAGAAAATACTTTGGCTGCATGCTTGACTGAAACACATTTGGCTGTCTCCTTTCTCCTGTCATTTGTTCCCTAGCCAAAAGTGAGTGTTAAACATCATTCCCTCTTTGTCCTGGCCTCACAGTCCTAAGCCATTCCCTCTTCCAGAGATTTATGTCTGTCCCAGGCTCTGACCAGAGACCCTTGGGGCACCTAGAAACAGCAGGCTGTCCCTGAAATGCCAAGGGTGTCATTGGGTCCTGTCAGACAGGATTAAGTCTATTCAAGCAGCTTCTGCAGTCATGTTACTGTTTTTTTTGTGCAAGCATGTCTTGAAATAAAATCAGGTATGCAAAAGAAAACAAAGACAGAAAGTGGGTGTTGAAATAACTTTGAGGCCAGTTTCATCAAAAAGCTAAATGTTCAAGTTATGCTTTGTTAAGACAAAAAAAAAAACTTTTGATGACAATGACAGGAATAATAGCAAGACATTAACAAATTATGATCTGTTATAAGGTTCATCTTTGTGCACATGTAGTGTGTTTAAGAATGCAGCATTGTGTTAAGGCAATGAATTTAATATTACCCAAAGTGCTCTTTGCTACTGATCATTCAAGACGGCTTCATATTGCAGATATGCAGGTATTTTACTTTACTCATAAAGCTCAATCTGTCCCACAGGGCTGCTACTTGCAAAGGGAAGCCACCCATCTCACCTTGTAAATAGTCAATGAACCATTGGAATCCTATAGTTCTAATTTAGGGATTGGCTGTGTGTGACAAGGGCACCGGGGCACTTGGAGATAAAAAGCCCTCTAAGGACCCATTAGTTCTTCCTCCCATGTCTTTAATCAATGGGCTAATGTTTACTCTGCTTAGTGTGTCATTTATAATTAAAACTAGTACTGCTCATTAGTGTCTATCGGGCCAAATGCAATCATTTTAATACCTAAAACATTAATGACATCCCCACCTTCCAAAGACACAGATCCCAAATCTGCAAACTTTTTTTGTCAGTGGTTTAATAAAAAAAAGGTAATCACGCTAAAAGAATCACACGCTGACTTGCAAAGCAAATGTGTGTTTACCGTTTTTACAGATGGGGCAGCACTGCTCCGGCTCGTACACAGGGTTGACACACTCTGGGACGGCGCAGTCTGACACCACACAGTGTACCTCATTATTTGGTTCGCAGCGGCACCATTCACAGGGCGACGGCTGTGGACAGAGAGGGGAGGAGAGACGCGGAATCTGGGTCAGATGATTCACTTGGTTTCACCTGATTGTGTGTGTGCACGTTAGAACAACAGAAAGAACCAGTTTGTGTCCTAAATTTTCTCTACCTTAGAAAGTGACGTCTTGCTAAACACAAAACATGGTAAATTATTTACAACCCCATCATTATTTAAGCTCTTGTATTTTAACAGTCGATAAGCAGATTTGGATGAAGCCTGCGCTCTGCAAAAAAAAAGCACCAATGAAAGTCTTTAAAGCGTTAATAATATTTTCCATTTGCTGTATTCTGCATTAAATTGCCTCGGGAAACAGTTCAAAGTCTTATCTTACCACCTCTGCAACATGTAAATCACTGCTGTGCTGCTGCCTCTTTCTTGACTTTATCTTTCCAAAGTCACTTGACCAGAAAATGAACTGTAATGCAATTACATTGGGTGGAAAAATACAAACTGTCTCCAAGTCTCTAAAGGTCAACTGTTCATCATATTATATTTTCTTTCTGCTCATTGTGGTAAATAGCCTTTTGAGGGTATCTCAGCAGCAGAGTTGCAGAAACTCTGCTCCAAAGAGCACAAATACTTTGTATCAGACAAAAATGTTGCAATTTTATTTATGTTTTTGCTATGTGGGTTAATGTCCATGAATAGCATGTTAAAGAACTGAACAATACTATTCTTAATTGAGATGTAATAAGCTGTTTAAAACTGTTACCATTTTACTTTCAAAACAAAATAGTCAGAGAATATTTGGAGGCATTTTCAGCCTCTTAAAGGTGACCAATCTGCTGTTTGTCTGGATCAGCTGAGAGCTCAGCTGGTGTCTCACAGTCTGCTGTCTTTGTTTTGAAATAAGTGCTGATTTTGAATATTGTGTCACATTTTCCCACCAAGAGATAAAAGAAACAAACCTGGAAATGTGTCTGAAAGCGGCTTCTGCTCCAGTTACCATTCACTGAAATTACTTTGGGCAATGTCTGCAACAATATTCTGGCAACCCCAGTTTGATGTAATTTAAAAATAAACAGTAATTGATCCCGTCCTGGCAAACAAGAAATAAAACAGAAAGCTTTTCTTTTTTTGTGTACACACACAAAGTAAACCTTGGTTTGGTCATTACTGAAAACGCAGGTAGTTTCGCAATCATTCAAATCAAGTTTCAGGACTGAGTTAAAATACAACATTTATTTTAAAATGTCACAGTCTGCAGCAAAAAAAACCTTATGTCAGTCATTGTATTCAGGAACAAATACATTAGTATTGATTTTAATTAATACAAAATATGATTTTTAAATTGTTTACACACACATACACATGTGTTTATATATATATACCCTTTTTATATTTTTTATTTTATCTTAATCTTACAAGACAATATATATATTAAGAACAGGTTCTTTTTTGCCTTGTTGGTCTGGCTTTTCAAGAGGACGAGGGGCAGTCTTTATATATATATATGTATATATATATATATATATATATATGGTGTAATGATAAGATTTGATTCGGTTTGGTTCGATACTTTTTCAATACAAAAAAGAGAATTTTCCATGCCCCTTTTAACTTGTAATTTATTGAAATGAGTTATGAACATTTGTTTATCCTCAAAAGTGCGGTTTTTAAATTAAACTTTGCTGAAAAAGCAAGTTTCTCAGTGGACTTGAAAATACAGCCTAGGTGGATTAGTCGAACACAGATCCACTGAGTAATTAGCAATATAAACCTAATAAGTTTACAGACCATAATAACTTATTCACAATCCTATATGTGTGTAATTTATCTCTAATTGCATAAAATATCCTGGTAGACATAATCTGTTGCAGAAACCCAAAACTTAATTATCACGCGCAGTTTGCAAAACCTTTTTTCCTCTCCACAGAAAACTATTTATCTAAAATAGTGCTCTGTCTATTCAAAGTCAAACAATATTTTTAGATCAGATTGATACAAGAAGCAAATCTGAATCAAAAGGCTGAAAAGTCACCACACTGTACATTAATGGAAATCACAGAGTTCAAATAGCTCCAAGCAACAAATGAACAAAATGTTAAAATAAAACATACAACACACTGTAATTAGAACTACAGTAATGAAGTTATATGAAAATGAAGTTTCTCCACTGACATGTCTGCAACATGGTGCATGTTCTTTATAGGCAGGAATTTGTCTCTCTGGTTTTCTGGATTCAGCACTGACAACAGTTAACACCTGTGTCACCACAGGACAATTTCATGCCTTGAAAGAGCATTTCTCTCATATTGGGCTGTCAGTCATAGACATTGCACTACAATGAAAGAAACAAAATCCTCTGCTGTGTTAAGCAAAAGTAAAAAAAAAGATAGAACACAGACATGTAGTCGCTGTTCAGTTTCACAGTTGAAAGTGATGTTCCAAACCAAAATACACAGGATTCTTGTCCGTAATCTTGTTGCACATTAAAAAAAACTGAAATAAATAAAGAATTCATAGTAATAGAAGATGGTGTTTCCTTTAAAATGTTATAAGACTTAAAATGCTGGATGTTTTGAGCCTCTCTTCCCTTTATTTAATTTAAACTAAGCATTAGGCACACAAATATAAACATAGAATCCTTTTGAAATGTGTTGCAGTTAAGTGCTTTAAAAAAACAAACAAAAAAAAACATGCTCTCATGTAAATACTCCTAACACCCTGTCTTATTTGTAGAACACAGTGATGAAAGAATCGGAAGATAAAAATAATTATATTTGCCTTGATGTCATGATCAAAACTATTTGTTCACAGATGCACTATTTTTACTGCATTTAAAAACATTTTTCCTGATCTTGGTTTATCTTATTCTTTTGGTTTATAACTTCATTAACATGTACTTCCTGATTACGTTCAAATTGGATTTTACGTTCAAATTGGATTGCATCATTGAGTATATTCTACAACTTCTGTGCTCTTAATGAATTTGACTTCTGCTACCTTTGGTCACCATGACGCATTACAAACCCATCAAGGTGCAAATTGTGTAGGAATGTGTTTGCAGAAAATAAGATGATATCTGCAATCTGTGTGTCACTCAGTGAAAATTGCAGATGATTTTTCCACAAAAAAGTGTTTAGTTTGAACAGTGAATTTAGGACAGCTGCTTTAAAGAAATGGGGTTCAGTAATGTAGCAAGTTTCCAAATTGGACTGTAACTGCTGTGGGTGACAGCAAAGTTGAAAACCAAATGCTTTTTTTTATAACAATTGTTCAGATTGATATGAGTTAGCAGCTTTCACTACTAAAAAACTACAAATCCAAGATGAAACTATACAGCAAACTGGGAGCCAACTGATGGTTGGAAGCAAAACACTATTCTGAAGGTAAAACACTAACTGCTACTACATTGTGTGACCCTAAACTACATGTTATATTTTTTAAAAAGTTATTTATATACGCTATGATAAAACCTTTGCTTTTATACAGGTATATCAAGGTTGAGAGGCTTTATCTTATAGATTTGTACATACCACCAGATATGGGATTTCATTTTCCATTGTTAAAATTAATTATGGTAAATAAGATATAGAAAAAATCTGTCAATAAAAGCAGATGTCTCTTACTTTAAACATAACCATTAGTGTTTTTTTATCTTATTTACAGTGGATAAATAAAAAAGTACATTTTATTTTTGTTTTTCTATGCAGATGCATTTTCAGTAAGCATAGATTTAGAGTACATGCATCTGACGTGCACAAAAAATGATCTGTGGATTTATGTCTGCATCCAACAGTTCAGGCTTTTTAGGATAAAACAATAAGTTTTTTTTTTTGATTCCAGTGTATTTGTGGCACTAACTAACCCCGAGCTGAAACTTCAAACACGCAAACTAGCTTAAACCAGCCAACCTGGTGTTAAACGGCCTTCCCATTATGGCATTAAAAAAAGACTTCTCTGTTTACTTAGCATCATGTAGGCACACAGCTCCTCCACCAAAGGTGTAGGAGGTCAGTCAAACAAACAAATGAGAACAGAGATGACTAGCAATGATGTGCTTATGTAGGAGAAAGCCTCGGAAAATAGACTGATTTTAATTCACCGTTTTCAGTGCGGACAGGGAATTAAAACAAGCTGCAAATTCTGAAACGCTGGAAAACTCAAGTTTATACAAAAATCTAAATAAATGGCTGTAGATTAGTTTATCTGGTTTAATACATTCAAAAATGTTTGTATAACTAAAAATTATCAACCATGTGTTTCTATCAAACTCATTGACATTAAGTGAGATATCTGATTCTGGTGAAAATGTAACTTTTTAGTTACTTAACATAGTGTTTTGTTCCAGTGCGTTAGTGTCTTTCAGTTTACCCATGATGTATTTAATAAGAAACTAGTGGACAGCCTGTCAGGCAGCTGTGTTTATTCACTATCACAAATGGCCTTTAAAAAGAAACCAATTCAAAGCAGCTGTGGCATTTCTCCAGTCGCTAATCTGCTAAGCTGCTGTGTAAAACAGCTCAGGTAGATGCCTGCAAATGCAGAGATGCCTCAAAGGAAATATTGTGTTAAATATGTAATTTGACAAGAACCACTCCATGCATCCATGAAAATCTGCAGGAAATCCATCTCAGTGTACTCTGCAGGCCTGATGCTGCCGGCGACTCCTTTTTTTTTTGTACAAGGTCTGCCGTGAAGGGGATCAGCCATGCTTTAGCCCAGACTTACAAAGGAAACCGGAGCAGTAGCATCGGGTTTACATGGGCTGTCGAATGTTTTGGTGTCGAAAAGCCTCCTGTTGTCCTAGGCTGGGTATTAGGATGAATCGACTGACATGCTTTTCATCCCCACACTTAGACAAATGGAAACAGGGCAGGCAGGTGATGAATACTCAAATAACCTTCAGGGGAGTCAAATGGAAATGGCAAAACTTTTAGGCTGGACAATAAGGTCACAGGAAACTCGCCCATGCAGTTAACAGGAGTGACAGGTTGACAGTTGAACTGAACGCTGTCACTGTGCAACTAAAAACAACATTTTACCAGATCAGTGGGATATAAAAAAGAGGAAGACTTGGACTGAGGAGATTTTCTTTTGCTTAAAACCCTCTGACGACAAATGCAATTAATTTTAAGCAAACAAAACATTCACTGTAGCCAACTTGTTTGCACTTGCTGGCTCCATTGTTGCCTCTGGCAAATTGGATCAGAAAATCAATTTCTGCAATCATTTTTTTTTTGTTTCTGTTCTTTCTTTAACAGTTTTGAAAAGCAAGACTTATAACTATTGTCATAAGTAATGCGTGGGCAGCTTTGTTTGCTGGTGCATGCAGGCTACTTTAACTTCATACTCATTACTCTGTGTATGTGCTTTTACAATATACTTTTATAACTACAGCACATAAATACTCAGATTGACCTTTGCTGTATTGACAGAACAGTTAAAAATTAGGAGGAAAAAGAAATCAAACAAAAATACTTAATTTCTTTATTGATCCTTGAGGCAAAGCATTAAGAAGCTTTCAGATCAATGTAACGATCAATATAAATCTAACTGCTCGGCGCTGAGCTCTACTTGTTTTACAGGATTTGAAAAAAAAAAACTAAAAGGCTGAAAATGTAAGCATTAATAGTGTTATTTTAATCACGTTCAGCACATTCCATTCATTAATGATAGTTTATTCCAATTCCAATTGATAGCTAAATACCGTGTCAGGTATTCATTTAGATCTTTTTAAAAAAATATCGATTTTTATTTTTGCAAATTGTTGCAATGCTAAAATCACTTACATATATATCTCATATCTGGTCTAAAAGTTCTGGTATCCAAAGTAAAGCTATGGTCCAGAACACATGAGAATGATACTGTATTATGTAAATGTGTAAAGGTTTTTTTCCTTTTGCTTTTATTGTTTTAGCCTTACATCCACACAACAGCAGGGGATCTTAAATGGCATCCTTAAACCCATCTACACTGCTTTTATGTTGCATTCTTGCACAGACAGCTCAAATATCTTTTTTTTTTCTTTTCTTGATTTCAGCAGCTTAAAAGTCACGGATGCAGCTGTGACCAGACGTTTCACCATTTGATTAGAAATCCTCAAGGTGACACACATACTAAAGTTTACAGGTTTGACTAATAGCAGAATAATTCAAAACTGTGAGCGATACTGAATCTACTTGTGCTCAATCTACACAAGAATTTTATTTTAAATGTTAATGCATTTGAGTGGAGTGGTTCATACTGAAAAATGTAGGACATACAAATTTTTTAGGAGGCTGGTGCACAAGATATACCTGTATATTGGATTCGACGAAAGACAGGCTGACGTTCCACTGTTGTCAGCAGCTTTCTGCTGAATGGATGCCCAGTTTCACCTGCATGATAATGACTGTATACTCTATTCACATGATTCTTGACTGGACCAACTGCACAATGGTGTTTTCAGTAAGCATACATAAATAAAAGACATTTTAATTAAAGTCAGAGCTGAGCTCTAAAGAAATGGTGTCTTTATTTCTGCCTTTCTGAAAATGCTTCAAGTCTTTGTTTAGTTTCAGTAATCTCCTGCTGAATATAAATGTATACATTTGCCCAATGCAACAAAATCATTGCATGAAATGCTAATGACACCGAAACTAAAGGTTACCTGTCTGCCTCCCTAAACAGGAGTCTGCACAGCAGCTACTTCTGCCCTTTAAGTTCCTTCAACACTGCAGGGTTCCACGCTTTTATGTTTTCACTGAGGAGACCCACCCTTCTCAAAGCAGATGAAGATGATAGTTTGTTTTATGATAGAAGAGGATGACATCATCCTTCTTGATCTCATCTTTCTTCTCTCCTCACATTCATCATAATATTTTAATTGTATAAATCCATAAAACCTGCTTTTTTTGCCCTTAATATGTGGAATCATTTCATTAATTTGTGGCCTTTTGATTAAGGTTACCATGGCAGTGAGCTGCTCCACTGATGGGCTTGATCTCTCATCTAACTGAGGTTTATACAGTCCTCAAGTCTGTGGACTTGCATCACAATGCAGGACTCGGCTAGCTTCTGTCGGACATGCAAACACACCGATCAGTACAGATTAAGCACATACATTTAAATGACATTAAATGGACTGATCTTGTTCATTAAAGGCAGCACTGCATCCATTTTCATTTGAATGCAATTGTTCAGTGTGCAAAAGAGCTGAAGCTAAAATATGACAATTTTTGGACAAATATCTCTTTTGAACGGATTATTAACTAGAAACAACATTAAGTGGAGGAAACATGGCAAGTATGTGCTGATTTTTTTTATTTTTTTACAAAATCCTTCTCATTAAATAATTTGATGCACTGACATGATGTTCCACTAAAGAAACAAAATGCTCAGTAGAAAACCAGTTCAGTGTTTATATATAATCGTATAGCATATATGTGTGTCCCGTAAGGAACAAAAATAAATTAAAATGTGAGTTTGTGTTAACATTGTGTTTAAAAATGTATTTTTAAGGACAAACAATATAATAGGCTTATACTGACTTGTCAGGCTGGAAGTATTGTGCACACTTGAGCCTGCTTTGGATTCTTTTCTTGATCTGAAATGAGTTTATTTTGTACATTTTACAAGTCATATTTTGATCAAACTTAAAATCACAAAAAAAGAAGGTGATGAAAGTGTGTTTATCATGCTACATCTTGTTTTATTAGTTCTTCTATTCTGGTTTATTTGATTTGGAATACAGTTTTTTTGTATTTGTGATATTTTTTATTATGCTTGTTATTTTTGACCTATAGCACTCCCGCTCGTTATGTTTCAACTCCTTCAGCTTACAACATTTATTCCCATCTTTTTATTTGTGCTGATATTTTCCCATGTATTCTTTGTTGCGCTCTTTTTAAGTTGTAGTTTTTGGCATGTGCTGATCTTATTTTCTCCAATTGGTTGCCTTTGCGCTGCTCTCATTTTCAGTTATTTAATTTGGTCATCCCGCTTCACATCCACCTACCTGTAAGCCTGTATGTGGGTCTCTTATTCATGCTGTGATGACTGTTTGCTCAATCACACTTGGACTGTAAAGATCTTTAATGCCACAGTCACAGCTCGAAAAACTCTGTCACCTCACCTCCTCGTTTGCTTGTAACATAATTAATCCTTGAAATCACCGGTATAATAAGATGCTTATCTGAAGCTGATGAGTGTGTAGGTGAAGGGATGACATAAGCCGCTTGCATAAGTGACAAACTGTGCTGATTTTTTTTTTAAATTTGTGAACAAGAAACCTGTTTCATGGCAGACATTTTGATTTAAAATTGTAGAACTGGTTTTAAAGAAAGCTGTATCCCACTGTTTACACATATTTGTCAATAACACACATACACAGAAGCTCTTTACTGGCTCACAATATTAAAATAAATCAATATTACATCTTCTTATTAGAATCAATATCTGACTGAGTTCCTGTTGGGTTTGGCATCTGAAATTATCTTTCAAAAAAGCAGGCAGCAACATTGGGGTTTGGCACATTAGAATGTAAAGTTTGAAAGGATAATGCAAGTAAAGTGTTTTTTTTTTCATTTTTCATAAATATTCAGTAAAGATACAAACAAGTTGTTTAAATTTAAAGGGTTTCAGAACAACTGCAAATAAACAACACTGTAAATAAAAGATAAATAAAGTCTGTTAATTGATTCTAATTATTCTAATTCAGATTGCAACAACGGTGTTTAAAATGTGCATCCATTGTGCGATTGTTGTATTTGGCAGACTGAGCCGTACTGAATGCATACATCCTTCCTGATTTATCCGCGCAGACATGAATAAAATTCATGAATAAGCATAGAGCTCCTTGTTTTAGGCCACGTTGTGTCAGTGCTTATTTAAATCACTTGCAGCCTCTGTCTGCTTGTGGCAAATCCAAATTAGGAGGTCTCCTCATGGGCAGCAACAGTTTACACACAGACTGTAGTTGTCATGCCCCTATAGTGTCATTTATAATCAGACAGTGCTGCCACGCTCCAAAAACAACTGCTGACACTGGTCTGATGGCTGGAAACCATTCTGTAAGAGTGATCACCCAGTGTCCACAGATCAGCAGATTAAAAAAAAAACTGTTTTAGCATCTGCCAGTTGGGTAGTGCTGGCTAAATGTTGAGCTGATGAAGCAGTGCAGGGAGGGATGACATCAATCTGGGAGGCAGCCATCTTGGAGCCCTTGGCCAATAAACACAGCCCAGTGATATTTTTACAGTATAAGGATTAATCTGAATCCAAGGCATGACTAATTCAAGTGACCTTTTTCTTTTAAGCCACACATTATCACAGAAGACTGCTGGCAACAAGTTGTAAAAAAAACCTAATTGGAATGCATATAAATCTAATAATATAAAATAATTAGTGCTGGGCACGTTAACGCGTTAATCTCGCGTTAACGCAGTCGGCAATTAACGGCAATATTTTTTTTAACGCGCGTTAATGCAGTTTCTTTATATTTCTCCGTCTGATCTCTGTTCTCTGGGCTACCGGTCTAAATGCACACACACAGACACACACAAACGCAGCGGTTGCTGCAGGGAGGCGGGATCTTGATCACTATTGGCTTAGACAGCC
>JAUBOC010000160.1:8215613-8225672 GCA_032275365.1 Anablepsoides cearensis | reverse complement strand
TCTCTCTCTCTCTCTCTCTCTCTCTCTCTCTCTCTCTCTCTCTCTCTCTCTCTCTCTCTCTCTCTCTCTCTCTTTATATATATATAAACCATCATAAAAAGGAAGAAAATCCTCACTTTGTAACTTGAGGTTTCATATATCACAATGATAAACACACAGTTCCGAGGAGAGCCGACATGACACCTTTAGTAAAAATAAATAAATAAAATGCACAAAATACAGTATATACTGTTGTGAAATCCTGTTCAGACAAAGTGAGTTTCACCGTCACATCTAATGGTGATTAACAAATATTTATGGCCGTGTTGAAAAATTTGGCAACTAATTACAACCAAAACTGCTCCCTGCAGTGCTTCCATGGAGCTTTATTAGCTTCAGAGGTGCAGTCTGTATTTGTGAAGGAGAAGACAGGCCTGTGAAAGTGACTTAGCTTGTTAGAGCAGCTGCCTGCTTCCCCCGTGCATTTACATGCATAATACATCTCAGTCCCATCTTTCATTCCCTTGTCTAAATAGGAGACTTGCCCTCATGACACTCAGAGCAGCATGGGAACAGGCTGAGCTGGCAGGCCTTGGCAGTGGACACCTTGGATCCATCTGATATATGCCTAAACTCTGCTCCTGTCAACTTCACTAAGCCTCCCAGGTAGGGGAGAAAATAAATCAAAAGACTGACGCTTTAACACTGTAAGCCTACAGTGAAGAGGAACTGTATTCAGAACAGAACTACCACCGATGTATGCAATAAAAAAAAAAAAAACATCTATGTTAAGTAATGTGACCAGTATTAGAAAAATGATCTTTTTTATCAGAGGTATAGCAATTTTTCTGTCAACAACAAATACAATTTTGTTGCCAAGAAAAAAGACACACAGAGGTACAATTAAAATATAATACAACACTGACAGTAAAATAAAAGATAGTGAACTCCAGAATATTCACTTATGAAATAAGTCAGCCTAAGCAAGGAGCTATTAAGAAAAGCACTGGCCTTAATTAGATGGAGACATAAACTCTTTAGATGAGTCGATAAGAAGCAGGCGACTAATGCGATCTCCAGCAGATTGAAAAGCATTTAAGGCAAAGTATTGTTGACTGCTCAGATGGAAGCGCAGCCACTGCTTTGTCCCATCAGCATTGTAGCTGACACAAGAGCAAAAAAAAAATACTCAGCCAAAAAGAACAGATTATTGATGCATGTAAATGACTCTTCAATACAAAAGTTTATTTATAAAAACAGTGACCAGCCATAACAATAGGACCATTGATCAATTAAGTAACAATACTTATTTGTCGTAACAAATGAAAAAATACATTATAGTATCGACACAATATATTTTTACACCTTTCTAAACACTGTTTCTGACCAGTTAAACTAAACATGGTAGCTGCACTCCCCTACTGTAGCGAAACAACCACCTCCACAGCTAGCAAGCTGAAAGAGAAAAAAGAAGAAAAAAAAAAGAAAGGGGAGAGAGTTTGAGGTGTTCCTTCAGCATCTAGTTTGATGGGTTCTGTAGCCATCTGTGAGAATCCAGCTTAATCCACAGGGACCCCACATCACACCCACATCTCACACTCCATAAGGCCCAAAAGATCTATTACTTAGTCCCCACTATCAGACACCCTATGTTCTCTGTCCCTGCTTTGACCTTTAGAACTTGTCAGACCTAAATGTATTTATTTATTTTTGTCTGACTCACTGAGGAAGGGGAAAAAAGGCATTCATAATTCAAATTGCAAATTAGTGCAATAATGAATCAATAAAAAAAAGTATAGAATCTTGAATGATGCAAAATAGATGTATGACATGTTAAATTAGTGCGATCAGTGTGAAGTGTTACTTAACTTGTCAGCAGACGTAGAAGCCGCAGACATACAAAAACAAAAGCAATACTAACTGTCTGATTTTAGTTTAAAGACTAATATTTGCTCCAAGTTTAAATCGAACAAAAGGCAGAGCTAAGTTTTTTTATGTTTTAAACCAGTTAGATATTTGGTGCTAAATGAATATGCGTGCATATCAAAATGATTCTTTTACGTCATCTAAAAGGCCCTTTTTTTACTAAAAATATCACCTTGTTTCATACATGTCAAGTTGTAAGGATTTTCCATAAATGACACTTTTCATTTTCATTTACCCCCATTTTGTAGGGATGCATAGGGTAATCTCACAGATTTTTTCAAAAACTCGACTTAAAAAAACAAACAAACAATAAATACAGTTAATAAAAAACCATCCCTGTTGTTTTATCTGTGCCACATGTTCTGCCTTTCCCCAAAGCAGACAGTAACCCCCACACCCCCCTGATATGTGAGAAGCACACAGTCTTGGGTTGACATGTGTGTTATTTGTTGTTGACAGAGTTAGTAAGGAGTATGGTCTTAGAGGTTAGTCCAAATTCTTTAGAAGACATTATAAGAGCTTCTGACCAATATTTCAGACTCTTCTCGTATCTTATTGTCAGGCCATTTTTGAGGTTTGAAGTATTTTGTCTCAGAACACCTTTGATGTTTATTCTAAGAACTTGTGTGGATTCAAACCCTTTCAAAATAAGACAACACAAAACAAATCATTCTCTTCAAAGCAGAACAAAAACACAAAATCCTGTTATCACGCAAACAGAGAGTTCAAGCTCAAGGAAACTGTTAGATCAGTAAACGCAATGAACCTAATTTTGTGCAAACCACGTGCATCAATGACAACCATTGTGTTGATCCATCTGGCAGAAGTTGAAACATTTAACAGGATAATTTAAAGTACAAATTCTCCCTGCTGCTGGCACACAGACAAACTCTTTGAAATCGCTTCCATTTGTGGGACTGGTTTGTGTATTATTCCAGCGTGTCCCAACAGGCTAACTATGCGCAGATTTTGGGATTAAAAACCAAATGCAGTCTTGAGAGCATTACAATAATAAAAGGAAAACAGTTTACTATTAAAATTTACTCGGCTAAAGCATTTTCTTGGTAAACTGAAAGAAGTGACTGGAAGAAATCATTTGTAAGAACTGCTTACTGAAATTGCTTGGACATGATGAGTTAGAAAAACGTTGCAGTGAAATTTAATGACGAAGCCAGGAGAGAAAAGAGATCAGACTCAGCACGACAAATGATTTGTTTACCCATTTACAGGAAGCTGTACTCAGTATCACAATCTTTGTCTGGGAGATTTGTAGTCTCTCCTGTTGGCTTGGTGACAGTGACCCTACAGATGTTCAGTTATAATCTAATCTACAAATGTTCACGCCACAACACCAAACTAAAGAGACTACAGAACCCCACTGCATTAATCACAAACGCCACATTTATCTTAGAGCAGAGAACTGCTGGCAATGGAAATATGTTTGTATCTTCAAATGTTTCAGCTGAGTCCGAGCAGGCTGATATTTATTACCTGCAGTCAAAACGCAACAGCAGACAAGAATGTTTTTGCCTATGTCTCTGTGTGTTTATTAAAAAACTAGCTCTTGAATAACTAGATGCTCATTCATAAGTTTTGCAGAAAATTTATTGGATGTCCATCTATAAGCCTTGTAAAAACCAGCCCCTTGTTCTACGCTTTGCTTTGTACAGAAGGTCTGGAACCTCGGTTATTGAGAAGCGATTTCTTGCTGGAGGCGTGGATTCTGTTGACGTTTGAAACGATCGGATCTGATTTTACCCAATCGCTAACATTTGTGCACCAGCCAACCGTGAAGGAGGCTATGCTAAGAAGCTAACTGGAAATTGCATGTGCTGTAAACAACCAAACACTACTGGAAAGAGATAAGTACAGAGCCGAACAAAGTGGCTGTAAATGAGTGCTGCAGGCTTCGTGAGACAACTTTAAAAATGAAGCCAGTCCTTGTCAACAAGGACTGGCTTCATTTACTTCCTCCACTACTATTGCTAAACTATAAGCAGACTAAAACAGCACAGAAAATCAACGTCATTGTTCAAAACTCCTCCCTCCCCAGGCTAGTCTACAAGTGATTAACTTTCAGAGCTGACACTGTTCAACCCTAACCCTAACCTAACCGATCTTTAAATAACACAAAAAACTCTGTCTGTTAGCAAAATGTCTCATAAATCACAGGACATTTTAACAAATAATTGGATATTTTGTTTCTTATTCTAAATCTAAACTAATTAAAACTGAATAGGGGTTAGAAATAAATTATCTTTTAACTGTATGTATGCTACTGATTTCTAGTATGGCTGAATGGTTCTGATACAGACAAGTGGCAGCTGCAATGCATTTTCAGTTTCACAACAGATACAATTACAAAACAAACATCAAGCACATTTGCATTAAAACATATTCTATCTTTGTTGTATGTTTGGTCTTTAATGTCTTTAAACTTGTTCAAACTGTGTTTTTCATAGCCATCATTCTATTTAGACTTAGTTTTTCTTTAATGATATTTAATTTGTTTTATTAAATGATGACAAATTAAAATATACCTTCTCAATTTGCGATTTTGTAAAAAAAAAAAAATAAATAAAAACTAGCCCAAATGCTAGCTCTTCTGTTTGACAAATAAATAACTAAATAAATAGCATACTAAAACAACAAAACCCCATTTTTTATCTTCTAGTGTAAAAAAAAAAAAAACATTAATAAAAGTGACCATACACTGCCTGCTACTTCCCCCCAATTGTCTTTGTATTTATTATTAATGCACTTCTTAAATCCCTATGGGCACAATCATAGGCACACATGTTCGACCAAAAAGTATACGAGTACTCTTCTAATATTTATTAGCATATTACTGTCGGCTAAATGGACTGAACTATACCCAGTGGCTAAAAATTCCATTATTGTCAGACCGGTGCTGTTTTATTGATATGAGTGTCTGAGAGCACACATCTGTGCGAGGACATACTTCTGGTGCAACAACTTATCACCCTCAGTGTGGGGTAATATTTCCTTCTCCTTGATCAGGGGATGGTACATTCCTCCATGCTACACTGCCTCCTCTGCCAAAGCTCAATAATAAGCCTGTCAGCTTGATTTAAAAAGCCTGTGGAAGCATTATGAGAGACAACATCAGATCCACAATAATTCATAAATCTCGAGCAATAAAGGATAAATCAATAGAGGTGTGAGCTTAAACTGTTTTCAGTTTCCTTTCCGTCTCTCTCGTAGCTCAAAAGAAAGACACAATTCAATTGTAGAGGCATCGCCACATATTTCACTATATACTGATGGTGGTGCAATGAGATATATTCTGTGTGACAGAAAGAAAGTTTGAAATTTAACTGGAAAAGCGTTAATAGCATCCATCCATCCATCCATCCATCCATCCATCCATCCATCCATCCATCCATCCATCCATCCACCTTCTTTGCTTAGCTTATAAGGTTAACACAATTTAATAGGGTTGCCATATCATACCATGACTCAGCCAGTTGTACAGTTGAGCTAAAACTTGGTGTGGTAGTAGTTGAAAGTCCTTAACAGCACATATTACAAGGGTTAACAAATCATGCAAGGTATGATAATATGGCATGACATTGTGCATATAGTTTGACCAAAAAGGTTGTAACTCAGTATATCTTATTCTTAGTGTAAAATTCTGGCTTAGAAAGCAGTGGGTGACAAGCATTCCTTCAAAGAATGTTTTATATTAATTTGTTTTATTTCCTATTTATGGGTTTATAAAAAAATATGTCTTGTTGTGATGTCTTTGTGACTGTAGTTATGGTTACCAAGGAAAAATGAATTTGTTTCATTTGAACTAAAACTCACAGATGTGCGTCTGATGCCTGATCTGGGTTTAAACATCTCTCAGAGCGGTAAATTTATCTACTTAGTTTTGTATTCCTGGAAAAAAAAAAAGTAGTTGGGGAGTTTAGAGACACGGACGATTGGTGATGTGTGTTAGCACCTATGTGATTTTAAATGCTACATTTCATCTCCTGGTAATTGCTGGCAAAGAGAAGCCGGATCGCAGTCTCTCTTTTGTTTATTTCATGCTTCAGTTGATTTTTTAATTTCAGAGGTGTGGTAAACGCACTTATCAAACACATGCATGGTCATTACTCATTCTGATGAGCAACCCGAGTTGCAGAAAGAAAGCGAGAGAGAGAGAGATGAAAGGAATAGAAGCAAATAACTTTCTTAGCCTACATTGAAATTATTCACAGCGGTTTCTTTTTTTAGCAGCCTTCATGAAGTGTACGTTTTCCCAAACAGAGATGAGGCTTATACATTAGCAAACATGCTGATGTGCACTTCATCTGCTCTCCCATCTAAACATGTTCACTACCTTAAGATTCCGACAAAATCATGTCAGTGTTTAAATATTTTACTGCATTTCTCACCGATGAGTGAACTTTTTTTTTCCTTTTCTTGCATGTGTGCTTTATTTTTTTATAATTCATCCAGTTCTTATCTTTAATGCATAACCCAAACTGCTCACAAACATGAGAGGAAAACTATTACATTTAGGTTTTTGATGTGCTATGATGCAGTCTGGTAAATTTTAACTGCAATGATAAATTTGTTTATTAGAAGTGACTGTTAGATTATAGATTTTGCCAAGCTAGTTTTTTTTCTCCATGTTATGCTGGGTTATGTATAATGTGGATGATTTTACTACCTAGTGACATTTTATTTTAGACAATTTCAGCATTTGTGTTTAGTATCTGTAGTCAATTAAACTTGTATTAAAATAAGAAAAAAATCTAGTGTTGATGGGGCCATGCTTCATACATTTTTAGACAAAATATTCCTTCACTAATTACCATAACCTCCCTTTATGCAGGCTTATTTATGCTGTTGTGTATTAATTTATTTGTCTTTTTTATTCTTTGTGTCAGCACTTTATTTATTTTGTTTGAAATGAAAGTTACATTTTATCTCACCTAACTGTGACTGAAGCCCTGACTGCATTCAGGTCCATCTCTCTGTTTTCACACAGCTTTAAACATACCAATGGACACTCACCTTCAACAAAGGCTTTAAAATCCATGTTTCATCACTCAGACTGCCACTGCATGTGAAAACAGGTTGCATATTCTTACTTCATCAGGCAAAAGTCGACACCCACCTTCAGTGCAGCTGCACACATTTCGAATTCAGGCCACGCTCAGCTTAGATTTTCACATGTATTTTGGCTGATCTTATCACAAGAGGCTGCATCACTTCACATGTGGTAAAATAAGGTGACCATTTGTTCCTCAATCTGAATGCAAATCCAACAGTCAAGGTCAGACCAAGGCGTGACATAAATGTAACCGATAGACCTGAGAGTTTAACAGAAAACACACAGAGAATTCAGATGGAGGGATGTTTAAACGCGGGGTCGAAATACTTAACAAAAAGCTTCAAGGATACATTTTTAAGAGTCTAATCAGACAAGAAAATAATATATACAAATTTAGATTAAAGCTGAAAAACAAAACAGTCAAATATCCAACTTGAACAGATCTGGTAAAATGACAAGAATAGCAACACTCAGTGTACAAAAAAATAATAATTTAAATAAAGATAAATATAATAAAATGGCCAGCTTATGTTAATCTTAATGTTTGAACAAGAAGTGATCATTTTAATTCCTAATCAAAAATAAATAAATAAAAAAAATGACTGATATGTATTTCAGCCTAGAGATCCAGTGATGTTGTCTTAATAACTCTGCATAATATGAGCATCATCTTGACTGAGCTTCTATCAGCAACAGGCAGATTCTCCTGGTGATAGAGGACAAACAAAAGGACGGACGTTCCTTGTTTTTTCATTGTGGAAAACTATCAAATATTTACTTAGTAATTAAGCTCCATTCATTTTCTCTGTCAGTCAAGTTGAAAACACAATCCCTTTTGTTTACCTTTTGCTGAAATGATAATGAAAGCCTTGATTGTGTGTACGCACTGAAACAATAAGACATCTTCATATACTTGAAGTTGATTCTTCGACCATGTGTGAATAAATTACAATCTGCTGTTGATTGGATTTTTTTTTTTGTCAAGAGACTGAACAGGAAATGAAAGCCTTCGCACTGCGAGGGGTTACAGTGGCTGAGAAAATTGTGTGCTGTTATTAATGGCTCTGTGCAATTTATGCAGCTGGTTTCTGGCTTTTGGATACATCACGTAAACAAGGCAGCGGCGAACTCTGCTAATCCTGCTTCATTCAGTTCTCGGTCTCTGTTTGAAAGGGTCAGTGATTGACTCTGATTTGGTCTGTTCCCAGTTCAGAGGAAATGAATAGATGACAATCAGAGCTTTGCAATTCTGTCAGCAGGACTGCCCGGTTATGACTTCTTGTTGCGCAATGCGTTCTTTTCTGCCAACTCCAATAATTATGTTAAATGGGCATTTTAGCGCCCATTAACTCTAGTGTTAATTATAAGGGAATACAATAGGAATACTAAACTTAAATGTTTATTGAAGTATTATATTTAATACATTTAGTAGTAAAGGAAAAATATTAAACTAAAATGATGAAATGAATGCAAAAAGGTTATTATTGCATTTTAAACAAATACTATATAATAATAAAGTTTCCCTTAGCTGTTTTTTTCACATTGCCATCATAACATTGTCATTTTTTTCTTGCAAAGGAAGTGAGTTAAGATAATAGATGGGTGGATGGTCATTGCTTGTTTCTCTGGTCTAATCCATTCTTAGTGTTTCCTGATGTTTCCTCTGACTGCCATCTGTTTCTTGTTAACTCACCTGCAGCCACTGCAATGATCACCACAGTGCATACGTATTATGTTTGTCAAACCCTTATGTTTTACACGACTACCTGGCCTTGTTTCTCCTGTTAAAGGCTTGCTCTCTGTGTTGTATTTTGTTCTAGGATTTCTTGCTTTGTTGGCATTTTTCTTGCCAATCATGCTCCAAAAAATATATTTCCCCAATCTTCTTTTCGTTAATTCCTGCATTTCTTTCTTCCTTTGACACTCACCAGTGCAACATGAAATAACAATAAATCTTTTATGTCACAATTTTTTTTTTATTTTCCTCAAATCAACTGTTGTAAATGTGCAAACAAAACATGCACACACAAAAACAAACAAACACACAAACATAAAAAAACATTGTTGGGATACTACATGTGGAGGAAATTACAGTTAAATAGTTCCCTCTGAGTCCTCAGATTTCCACACAACTGATCTAGCAGTAGAACAGAGATAAACCCTCTAAAACAATAGCTGGGATCAAAAACAATGTGAACAAAATTAAACCTTTTGATTAACTGTATTGGCATTAGTTCAGTGGTGTAAGCACATCATTTTGGCACATTATATGACGCCATCATTAATGCAATATTAGGAACAAAAAAAGTTGTGATTTAGTCATATAATTTTGAGAAGTCATTGTGTGCCACTTATACTTTGGCACATCAATAGCTTGATTTCTTATAACATGCTATTTTGCTCACATTTCATCTCTTGAACTAAATTTGAGCAATGTTGAAACAGCTGCTCACACTTTGAGACCTGTTAAAAGTTAAAACCTGCTTGTAAACCGCTCTTTGTGTGTGTGTGTGGCGTCTGTGTGTTTCATCCAGTGCTTGTGTGGGTTTTCTGTGGGGGATTTGATTCCTCTCAAAATCCAAAGCCCAACATGACAGTCTAATTGGTAATTAGGCTAATTAACAATTTTGAAATGACTGTAGCTTTGACTGTGAGAGTGCACCATTGTCTGTCTGTCTGCATTAATAGACTAATGTCAGCTTTTAAACAAAACAGTCTCCATTGAAGTGCTGCAGAACAAAGCAATAGCACCTTGCACATACAGTAGTTGATTTTATAATTTTATAATGCATATTTTCATTTTTACAGACATATTACCAGTCTTATGTAAAACACTGTAGAATAGAATGGAACAATAAAGTGATTTTAGTTAGGGCATTGTTTACTTAATGCAAATTAAAACTGATTTGTTAACGAATCAGGGACTTGTGTTTCATTTTTTTTTCAAGAAAACAGTGCTGCACGATTATGTGTAAGACACACTGTAAGATTTGGTAACAATATTTAAACCAGGGGTGCCCAACCTTTTTTGAACCAAGATCTACTTTTGGCGTAGGCAGTTTGCCGAGATCTACCTGTCCGGTCTC
>JAUBOC010000160.1:8203021-8215513 GCA_032275365.1 Anablepsoides cearensis | reverse complement strand
TCTACAAGTCTAGCGATCGACTGATAACCAGTCGACGATCGACTGGTAGATCGCGATCGACGTGTTGGGCACCCCTGATTTAAACTGTGCAAAACATGGTTAGAAATATTGTATATGCAAAGGTAATGAGTTTGAACTGGAGTTCAAGTAACTAGTGCCTGATTCTTAAAGAATACAAAACCTAATGAATTTGTTTCATCCTCCTTTTTGAATGTGTTATAATCCCAAGGTCGTCCAGCAGCTGCTGAAAGATTCTGTGCTGAGACAAGTCAGCACACCAACATGGGAACCAGCCGGTGTGTTAGCATAGACACCACAGCACTTTCAAGTTGTGAAAATATGTTGGACCAGCTGATGGATGCACTCAGTATGACGGCAAGTATTTTGGGTCATGATGAAGATGCAGTCAGCAAACAGCTCCATATCTCACCTGGCATCTTGCACTGGGAGTGCCACTTCCCTGAAAACACATCTATGCTTCTTTGATGTGGTTTGAATCGTCGTATAAGGGAGTGGATGGATGCATTCTTTCCAGCAAATGTGTTTTTTTTTTCCTGAGGCTCTGCTGTGAAAACCACTGCACAGCATGAAGTTCTCCTGAGTGGATTTCCTTAAAAAAATGAAAAAAATAAATAAATACATTTTTATTTTTTTAAGTTGAATTGTTGATAGTGAGAAACAGTGGGCATAGCTATTGTGGAAGTTTCTTTTTATATCCACTCTGACAGAGCATCTAGAATAATCCTTCTCGGTGACTGGTGAGTTATTTTGCATTTTGTGGTTTATCATAATGCTTTTATGCACTAACGTTGGTGCTTGTCAAGTGAAGAACCAGGTTTGATGTGGAGTGTAGTCATTATGAAGCACAAATCATAAGTATATGAAAGTTGCATAAACACAGACCTAAGGAAAATAATTAAATAATAAAAATATATATTTTTATATTTTTCTATCCAATTTAAAAGAAAGAAAAGGAAATGTCTGTGTTTCTGAGTTAAAAGCAGATGCAAATCTGCTCAAATCAACAGTGTTCTGGTGAGGCCTTGTGCACATTGTCACATATGAATACCTCAATAAAAAAAATAAAATATATAAGTAGTAAGTTAAGTTTTAAAAGGGACACAATTTTAGTACAGCATCCTTGGATTTTCCTTTTTGAATTTCTTTCACCGCTGCAGTGGCTGGTGTTCGCACCCATTTCCAAGTCTTTCTCTTGTGTTAATCTTACATCATCTACCTTTGAAATCAACGTCTTCAAATGCATTAATGTCATCGTGTTTCAGTGCCGTCAGGCCCGATTTAACTCATACGGTGAAGAAAGCAGTGTCAAAGAAAATCGCCTTGTTTATCTTGTGTCAGAGCCATTTTATCTTATCATGCAACATTTCAGCCCTAAGTGAGGAGCTGACTTCATACGGCCCTTATTAGAAATCTCATCACTGTGTGTCTGAAACTGCTCCGCCCAGCTGTGATTTTCACTGAAGACCTTTGAGTTTTATGCATTTCAGTATTCTGTATTCTGATCCTACCAAGAATTTTCATGCATATGTTACACCCATGCAGTTGCTTGCATATTTGAATGAATACGGAAACCTTAGTTTTTGTCAGCATAACTAGCACAATATTCTAATCCTAAAAAGAAAATAATAAAAGAAACACATTTACTAGGTTTATAAATTATTGTAAGAAATGTGTAAGTACATCACCTAAAAGGGAGAAGATCCAAAAGAATAATTTGAAAGGGAGTAGCAAATGAAGACATTTTTCACAACATAATATCATTTATGAGCTTTTAGAGATTTATGTATGACAGCAGTAGGTTTAAATTTAGATGATCTACTTTAATGAATAATGAAGAGATTATCTCTTCCCTTCCTTCCTGCAGCTTATATCAACTCATGCATTGGGGGGAAAAAAGCCAAATGTCCACAGATTCTTGGTGAACATATTTCAATACACAAACATTTAATTTGTTTGCCGATATTAATTGCAAAATATAGTGACTGAGTAATTAGTTTGTTTGAACTTTGTTCAGTCAAGACTGTAACAACCTGGCACCAAAAAAATGTGTTCCAGGCAGCTCAGGGGAAAGCTGCGAGGAGGTTAACTAAATTATCTTCATGACCTGCTGCACTCCGCCTTCCCCTTTCTCTACTTCCTTCATTATCATGTTCTGATTAAAACACTAATGAGTGGCGCTATGGATGAAATTACTGCCATTCATGTTCCTTTTTTTTAAGGAGAGGATTAAAAAGTCTAATGCTGTTATGTGACCTCCGTGTTGGAGACATTTTAGAGCTAAACAAGCGGTACGGCGATGTCTGTCTCTGAGGGGTTTGAATAGTGACTTGACATGAGTGTTTTTTTCTGCATTGGAAATGTACAGGGAATGCAAGTAAACAGTAATGTTTTTGGTGCAATATAACCAAGTGGCTAAAACGTCCGCTGTATAACAACCTACATTCTATAAAACATTTTTTTTTACTTGCTTGTTTGAGAAATGCACAAGCAAATGAGTTATCTATTCATATAAAAGGGCAAATATTGAGTTGTAAATGTGAGTAAATGTAGCACATTTGCGAGTGGAAAATAACTTTTCTTTTATTTCTTTTATTTTATATCTGAAAACCTGTTAACAAGCAAGTAAAGCCTTGGAGAGCAGCATGTTAATGATCACAGGAGTTCACAGGAGTCACTGCTCCAGCATTTCAGAAGCACACTGAAATATCACAGCTTTCTTGCCCTCTGAATCTCCTGCTGTGTTTGTATGATTTTTTCCTCCCATGGTAGCCAACATGTTTGTCAGCCCTATCTCCTGTGACTCGGCTACCACTTACACACCGTCTCCAGAGGAGACTAAAATGTGAACACACCAGAGAAAATCCTGTGGAGTTTGTTCTTACTCAACACCTAAAAACAACCTTTTTCACTCGAGGCAAGGGGCTGCCATTATTTATCAAAGAATGGGTCCAAAAAAAAAGTCATCCATAAAAGCTCAGTCACAAGTTAGTATGGTTTGAATATTGAGTGTTGTCTTTATTAATTTTGTTTTAAAATGAATGGATAGTTGCATTAGTGTTGCACAAAAGGGAATTTTTGCAGCAACAACTTGTCAAAACCTTAACATTTTTCCACTAGCTGTAAAAAAAATAAATAAAAAAATCTAATTTGGCTGATTGAGTTGTTTGTTGCTAAATTCTTATTTTTTTGGATTACCATATAAAATGAGTATTTAATTTTTTTTCAGCTAAAGTTCCATCCAGACTGCCAGTGTTTTTGATCGTTTTAATTAGTTCTGACCTTATTTCCAGACATCTGTTGTGCTGGTTGACAAGCTGCACAACAGCCACAACCCATCCTCAGAGATGTTTAAAGAAATGTTTTCTCAGCCTTGGCTTTGGCATCACATTTCTTTGGGATTTTGATTTTTATGCAAAAAGGGGATAAATGTTTGATACCAAAGGATTGGAGCTGCATGAAGATTAATGACAACTTGGCAGTGTAGTGGCTGTTGAATTAATACACCCCCCACCCCCCTACCCTAAAACCTGTACACACACGCACACATAACACACACACACACACACCTTTCTCTGGGCTCTGTCTGGCTCCTGGTTGCCAGAGAGACGACAGGTCTGGTGATGCAGACACGGACATCCCTGAAACTGTGACAGTGACACGTCTGCAAGCCTTTTAAATCCCAAGTCTTGCTCTGGACTTTTGTCTGCTTTGGGTTTTAATGTCTGCAGATATCTTAAAAGTACACAGATGTAGTACACAAAGCTCTGATATCACTGAGTGGAATAATAAGTGACATTATAAGTAAGTTTCCCAATGACCTTGCTTCATTAGTCTTTTAAGATAATCTGTTTCTGTGCTATGCTGACTCCTGTCTGCTTTACAAGCTGTGCTGCATGAAAGGAGGTTGGCTTTCTGCTGAGGCAAAGTTGAGCAGATTATCTCTGAAGCGTAACTCACCTTTTTGCCTCTTCACGCACTTGTATATTTTGTAAGACTTGTAGACTTGTATTTTGTTTTCTTCAAAAATTGACAGCTCAGACTTACAAGTTTCTTATTTGTGTTAGACATATATTTGATGCCACTGTGCTTTAATTCATATCAGTTTGGTTGTTTATTTAATGTAATTATATTTAACTTGAATTCGATTTCAAAGTTTTCTCCTTTGTGATATCTTTAGTAACTGTGTCACAATGCATTGTTAACACTATTATAGACTAAAGTCCAAACTCAAAGCAAATCGGTTCAGTGAAAGTCTCAGTTGTCTTGAAGCTGCTAATTTTCTCAGCTTTTTGTTTCCAGCTGTATCACACTTTCTGAAACTACTGTGTCCTATTTAATTATCCAGCAAGTAAATTCATCAATTTTTGATTCTTCATTAAAAAAAACATTCATCCAATTATGTTCTTAACAAAAGAATTAATGTTACAAACAGGAAAACATCCAATAAATTAAAGCACAGACAATTAAAATGAGAAAGCTGAATGTGGCTGGAGTTTTCTCATAATCTACACTTCTTGAGTTAATTTCCACCTTTTAATTGCTTTGAGGTTTTATTTGCAGGTCGACTAAACACTGACATGCACCAAACATTCATTAAAGTGGAAAAAGTAAAATACTCTGTGTGAACGTGTAATCTCATGGGTGTAGTTGGAAAGTCATAGAGATTTTGGTGAGAAGAATGACATCCCATCAGCTCATAAACTATAAAATATTTTATCTAATAAATTCACTCAAAATTGAAATGTTTTACAACTTAAGCTTAACCGTTTTTATGTTCACTTTAACATTAACATGTGCTGTCATGCTTTGCTCTTTTATTCATCTCTCTGTTTGCCTGTTTTCCCGTGTGTGCTGTCATTCAAAGATAAAGTTGATGGAAAGTGGTGTCAAATAAATTAGCTCAAAATTCCTCTGGGATAATTTAAGATCTAAAAACTGCAAGGCTGATTCTGAAACATTACAGTATTTATATTTAATAAACCATCCACCATTTAATGTGTCAAAGTGGTGGGGATGCTGGCATCCACTAACTGAGCCGTCCTATTAGTGTATTATTATTTTTTATATGAATAATGTAGGCAATCTTTGGGAACAAGTTTGTGTTTGGTGGGAGCCTTTTTAAGACTCTTGTGGACAAGTTGGGTCAGCAAAAAAAAAAAAAAAAGTTTCTCTTAATGCTTAACTTGTTACTGTTGACAGCAAAGCATTCTGGGCTGCGCTGACTGGATTCCACACATGTGGTCCCTTCACTTGTTGAAAATAATAAAAAAAAAGATAACTCATCAAACCTCCCCCGCTCACATCTCTGTGGACCGGTGCCCGTGGTTTTTGCACTGTCAAATGTGCATTCATCTTTGTAATGAGGGCTCTATATACTGAATACGTGCTATAACATCCCTCTCAGTCTAAATGATGGACTGTTTTTACTGGCATCAGTCAATCATGTCCTGCACTGACATAATCCCTCCCCTGAGAATAACTTGCTTTTATCAGTTTCCTTATGACTACTTAGTTACACAAATGCAAAAATGCAGACATCAATTGTGACCCAATTTGCTCTTGTTTTCTTTCTTTTCTTTTTCCAAATGCAAATGCCACTGTAATCAATGAAACACAAACTACAATGTGACAAAATGTGACTTCTTTCATCTAAAAACATTACAAAATGTTTATTTTTGTAATTTTTTATGGCTCCAGCATTCCACAATACTTTGCCAAATGTATTGCTTTGATTAAATAAATTAATAAATGAATACATAAAAATGATTTATGATGTTAAAAATGTACTAATTAGTGTACTAACAAAGTTGCATAACATTTCTGGCTGTCTTCCTGCAAAAAGTTTTTTTTTTTTTATCTTTTTTAATAATTTAAATTAACGTCTGTTTCAGTAATTGCTTCTAACTTAAAATGCAGTTATTATTCTTCTGATGGACTGGTGACCTGTCCAGGATGTATTGTGTGTTTTATGTCAGGTGTCTAACATTTCAGCCACTTGCTTGTATCAGCGAAAAAGTGGTTGGAGAATATTATTGTCATTCCTTTAAGAGTTTAATTGGCCTCCAAGGAAACAATGATGCAGTGAAGCTTCTGCACACCTGAACTTCTGTTATCAGGGTTTACGAGTTTGCTCTCACTCATTCTGGGTTGCATCATTCTATCAAATTGGAACATTTTCTGAACAAAAAAAGAAAAAAAACTGGTATATTTCAAACACGACTTTATTATTATATTTTTTTTCTAACAATAACAGCCTGATTTTTGTTATCCATGTCTATCCATGGCATGGGTAATTTTAGTGTAGGAAAACAGTCTCACATTCAGGTCTTCAAAATTATACCATGAAACCTATTTCATCTCAGTCATTTTTACCTCTGTGTATGGAGTTTTTTTTTTTTTTTTTTTTCAACCAAGGCTGTTTGTTCCTGTAATCATACTGGGGCTCTGAGTGTAGCACATTATTGATACTAACAAGACAGCAGGATTTGATGTACTTGAAAAAAATATATATATTGCTTTTATTTCTGTTGCTAAGTATTTATAGAAATAGATGTGTCATTATATTTCTGATTGCTTATCCACAATAAAAGACAAAGAGAAAACATTCAAACTTGAAAGAAAAAAAAAATACAAAAGCTATTTATTTAATACTTTGCAAAACACAATTTGATCCTAAACCACTTTCAACTTAAAATCCAGGAGTTGATGTGATTTCTCATTCAGTAGCTGTCATCCCTGCTGTCCCCAACAACTCAATTTCTGTAGAAACAAGAGGGCATCCTCTGACCATTACCCCTTTTTATGTGTGTGCCTGTTTTCAAACGTGGGGGGTTTGTAAATGCTGCCATTCCTCTTTGGCAGGAGTTTTATCTTACAGACACAAGCTGTCTGCACAGCCACTATGGCCACATCACTGTTCTCCTCTGCACAACGATTGCCAGCTGTGTTTATTTCCTCAAATTGCTCATATATTGACATTTTTATCTGGACTATTTTATTTTTCCCTTGGAGGGGAAAAAAGTGAGGTCTCTCCATAGACATAATGCATGCCATAAAGATATAATAAAAATATTTTTATGGCTTATAACACAAATAACCTGCTGTATGTGCTTATTGGAATGCAGCTCTTTATTGCAGGAATTCTCTGCAAAAAGGCAAAACCTTGTTAGGATGCCATAAAGACCTCTGATGTCCTTGTGGAAATGCTGTGATCACTGGCTGTCAAAAACATTAGAAAATGTATCTGAAGGAAATATCCCTCATAAAACTTACTTGTCAAACCTGGTAGATCATCTCCAATATCCTCAAGGTCTCAAACAACCTACAAAAAGGCTTCAGTGACTCCAGAGACATTGCTGTATAACAGTAATGTGATTTTCTAGACATACTTTCAGATGACTTAGAGCCATACAACCATGCTTGTTTTTTTTTTTTTTTTACAAAAATCCCCTAAATACCATTATAGAAGACATTCTGCCATGGTGAACTATACTAGAGAAGAGACACTGAACATAGCACTCACTTTGTATAATAGTGTCCCTTCTCTACAACTTTTTTGTCTCTTTTGTAGAGCACTGTTGTTTACACATGTAAGTATAGCTATGCTTCCCTAATGCTAATATTCACAGCAAGTCATGTATGTGTATATACATGTATGACTTTGTTGAGGTATATGTATTACTTCAACAAAGGGAAGTTGATGATTGACATTAAATGAAAGAGAGATGAACAGCACCCTAACCACATCATCATGCACTGACTTATCCCCAGTTCAGATTCTAACCATCACTCTCACCCCACACGCTTGTTAGAGGAACTCAGAAGCAAACAATGCTCCAGGGTAGGAAGAAGTGTTGCGGTTGATGTCAGATGCAAATGCATTTCTCTGCAATGTCTTTCACACAGTTGTTAATTAGGACAGAATGTGTTGCAGTGTTGAAGTGCATTTTATTTTTTTATTTTTTTTTGTTTTTCACCTCGTAATCTCAAGATAATTAGTGACTGGCTATGTCAACCCCCTTTTCTCTGCTCCCCTCACTGGTCTGAGCAAGATGTGATGATTTACTGTGGAACAATAAGTGTGATAAATTGACAGATTTTATGTTCTTTGAGCAAACCAAGTCAATACTCTCCTGCAATCTGTAAATCAAAAGTGGCGTCCGACAAATTTTGTGTTGTTGCAATCTCATTTCAGACTGATACAATCCTCCAACTAAAAAAATAAAAAATAAAATGAGCAAAATATATAGTAAAGTAAACTGTAACAAATGTTATTTTAGGTGTGCAAATCCATCTGTAATAAATGTCCTGATGTATCTCAGTAATGGCAGGTTGGCGTTCCTGGACTGTGATGTCTCAGTTTCTGATGGAGGACGGTTGGAAATGGACGTGTATCACAAACCCACCCATACAGACCAATATTTGCGTTTTGATTCCCATCACCTACAAACCCAGGAGCCAGGGAGAAAGATAAGTCACACACAAGACAGGCCCTGGAGCTCCACTTATCCTAACTAGGCTTTTCTGAAAGCAGACATCATTCTATATGTTGCGGGAGTTTCAGAGAAACTGAGACATTTATTTTCTAAACCTGACGTCCCAGTGGCTTTCAAACCCCAAAACACATTTCGGGAAAGATTGGTTCACCCCAAAGATCCAGTTCCCTGGCAAAAACAGAGTAATATAGTATATGCTGTTAAGTGTGAGGAGGACTGTGATCAGTTATACATCAGGGAAACACAGCAGCCATTGTTCAAAAGAATGGTCCAGCACAGACGAGCAACATCTACAGGCCAGGACTCTGCAGTTTACACTCATCTACAGACCAGCGGTTACTCCTGCAGGGATGAAGATGTTGTCATCCTTGATAGAGAGAAACTTTGGTTTGAGAGAGGAGTAAAGGAAGCCATTTTTGTGAAGAAAAAATTTCCGCCATTAAACAGGGGTGGAGGCCTTCATGTCCAGTTGTCCTCCTCCTACAACGCTGTTATTGCAAGTATGACTCAGCACCATGTGAGAAAAAGGTGTGAATCAGGTCCCCAATGATAGTCAGGTGACGGAGCACATGACCCTCTGTGAACAATAGAGCTAATCAAGGCACTAACAGCCTATTGTTTGGCTGATGGCCCTCTTTCACATGTGACTAACCTGTTTGTCCACCATGTGGAGGCAGTGCTTATAAGGCTGAGTTCACCTGAAACTCCTCAGACTGTAGAAGTCTTTTGGAGGAGAGACAAAACATTTCATTAAAGAAGAACTCGTCCAGAGGACTTACTTATTTTTCTTTTTGATCATCTCTAATAAAACAAACAAAAAGTCAAATAAAAAATGCATCTTCAAGGGGGTTTGTACCTTTTTATTGATACTGTGTAAGATGATTTTCCACTTCACTGAGATAGGTAAAGTCAGATTTCCTCAAACATGTATTTTTGTAATAATTCATGTAAAATATCATAATGCAAATAACATATTTTGAAACTGAGTCATGAGATATTATGTAAAATACATAGATTTTTTGCTACTTATGTTAATATTTTGAACAATTTTATTTAATGGAGATTTTTCTCTTTGATCCAGTCATTTTCAACCCTGTCAATATAACACTGCTGTACATATTAAAATGTTTCATTTTTTTTACCCTTTTGAAGTGATTGTAGGAGTGTTTTCTTGAAATGGATAGCATTATGTCAGCTAACTGTTTAAACTGTGATCCTTTCTTGCACTACTTAGAAAATTGTTACTATTTTTTTTTTGGGGGGGGGGGGTAAAAAATCCCTAAAAAGAAAAAAAGAAAAGAAGGATGTAACAAAAGAAAAGCTCCATTTATCAGATCATGCGTAATTTCCACTGCAATGACATTTCCTCAGCAGGTTTAAGATCCACAGAGGCACAAGTCATCTGATTCAGCTGTTTGTTCTTTTCAGGGTCCAAGATACCCAGGGACATCAAAGAAGTGTTTGAATTAAAGGCTGATGATCAGAACCACTGGTGTGTGTATAAACCTCGGCGGGCACGAGTGAAATCACACAGAAATGTCACTGAGGAGAAGGACCTTTTAGCAAACGACACAGTCACACATCTTAAAAAGAGGCTGGCTGCTTGTGAAATTGGTCAAATACTTAAAAAGGTAGCAATTGCATATTTGGTTCTTAACTGTGCCAAACAGCTGCCAACATGAACAAGCTAGACTTTCTTTTAAACACGATCAGCATCCCTGATTGTAAACATCGGTTTAGTGGCTGCATCTCTAAATGCCTGCTCTTGAAATGGCGGCACAGTAGATAAAAACAACAGTGGTGGAATATGATGGATATAGGAAAAGTGCTGAGACAGCATGTTTAGAGATGAAGACCTCCCAAAGCCTCCATGAGTCCTGCCACCTGAGGTTCTTAAGTGTGTGAAATCCAGCAAGTCCAGCATTTTATGAACAACTTTCCCCCTTGTAATACATTACTCAGTCCACATTGATCCATCTGCAGTGTTGTGCAACATGCAGCCTTAGGTGAAGGTCTGCAGTGATTGGATTCAAAATCTGCAATCTAAATTTGATTACTTCCCACCTTCCCAAATAAAGAGAAAAATAATGAAACTTTGGGTCAATAAAACAAACATTATTTTACTGCACAAAACTATAATGTTATGTTTCAAAGCAATTAGGCTGTAAACACTGTAGATCACTTTAAACTATGTCATAAGCAACTCTCAAAATGGTGTATTTTTTATTTCTCTCATTACTTTAAATGAGTCACTTGCTGTAAAGTCACATATGAGTATTTCTCAATTAGATTTCATTTCACTAAATTGCTGTTATGTGCTTTTGATGTTATTTTTTTTTTTGCTTGTTTCTGATCAGAATCCAAGAAAGAGAAAGATTAAAATAGTAAGAACAAACAAAAACTTTTTTTTACGTAGCATAAATCTTGAAACAATATCCATCATCTAATTCTGTATATTCAAATTAACAAAACAAAAAATGTGAATTGCATTTAAGATGATTGTCACATAAAAAAGTAAAATGAAATTTTTGTCTAAATATTTATAAGTACTGCATTAAAAAAAACTATATAGCAAAGATAAGTCATCACAATGAAAACTGACTTTTGGATTTACCTGGAGAGTTCCTTTTATCTGAGATCTAGAGCACACTTTGTTCATTTTGAGGAGAGAAAATCCAGAAAACTGATTTATCTGACCATTTTACACCAATTCTAAAATGTGACGTGCCACTTCAAAACCCTCTGAGTAAAGAGAAATCAGTTTCATCTCTGAACAAAGGTAAATTCCTTAGATATTTGAGGTTTTCATCATCTGACACCGTTTTTCTAAAAAGCTATGGCTTAGCAAAAATTGTGAGCCTGATGTTAAAATGCAAATCTTTCCTGTAATCTAAAATATGCTTCGTAAAAAGATGATAAGTTCCCTGTTTTCTGCCTGTTTTGTTTTGACACCTATTCTTTTTCTAAGGTGATAAATTACACAAACCCAAACAGCTTTCAATATCAGAAACCAATTGAGAGAAAATTCATTCTCACCGTCACATACGCTATTATAATCTATCACATACACAGAGTTTTTCACGTATATAAAGAGTCCCATTTATTTACACCAGAGGCCCAAACAATTTACAGCTGACTCCAGCGACATCCCAATGCTGGGGGAAAGTTTTTGCTTGAGAAAATCTTGCTTACTAGACACTGAAGCGTGACTGCACTCACTGCTGCTGGATGCATCCGTCATCACACAGACAGTACAGTCATCTGAACACGACATGCAAAAAAAAAAAAAAAAGTAAACATAATAAAAAAAGCGTGATTGCAATATAGATTTGTAGTGCTAACATTTGGGCTCCTTGAGGCATTTTTAAATGTGGCACAACAGAGAATCAGTATTTTTAATTGTGTCTTCTTGTTGAAATTCTTACTTAGAGTCACTTTGCGAGAAACTATTGTGACATTTGATGATATTTATGTTTATTTTTTTCTCATCATCTCTAAATTCCTTTGAGAATTAAACAACAAGCTAAAAAAACTAATTCTACAAATACAGACAGCTGCCTAATCAAACATACACATTTAAAAATATAATTTTTTATTATTTTTAAATATTTTTACCACATAATAACTGCATACATTAGAAGTTGATAGCTCATCCCCATGTGTAGATTTTATTATCCTGGTTGAGTTTATGCACCTATGGGCAGGGTAATAAATGAACAAATCTGCTATTTTCTGGATCCATGAATTTTTTTTTTTTTTTCATGAAAAAGAATCATGAAACCATGCAAGGACACTTGAGGATGCATCATTATAAAATAAGCCAGTCAAAAGTAATGGAGTCAACTGTAAATTGTCATTGAATGTGCTGTAAATTTTAAAGGGGTTATATTATGTGTTTATCAGGCATATATTTAAATACTATACCATAATAAAGTATCTATGTCCCCTTTAGTTGTTATTAAAATGTTGTTTTTGT
>JAUBOC010000160.1:8136751-8149232 GCA_032275365.1 Anablepsoides cearensis | reverse complement strand
ATAAAGATTTCTGACCTCTGGTGCATTGCTGCGTGCGGGGGTCATTATGTTACCGCTATGCGGTATCTAGTTTGATTGTAAATCTATTTTCAATCAGTTTTAGTTCCTCTTCAGCCTTTATCTTAAAGCAAACATCCCACAAAGGCTCATCCAGCATACATCTTATTTTTAATAGACCCTGTGAAAGTCTGCCAGTGTTTCAGGAGACATTCAGGGCTTACAGCAACTCATCACCCTGAGAAGCTCAATAATTGACACTGTTTATTCAAAAGAATGCTTTTGGCACAGAGTTATAAAGCTAACACAAGAGCTGGAGCATTATTCTTCAGGCTGATATGTTTAGCTTCTTTTCCCCTTAGTGGTGTAAATTATCCAATTATGCTAATAGGCGTAGGTTTGGAAGCAAAGACTGTTGATTCAACATAAGTGGGATAGTCAGCCTGACTTTATTCAAAAGTGCCATGTATGCATTATACCTCACAGTAATACACCAATTTTGTGTATTGATAAATGTTTTAGACAAGTACATATGGAACAACAAGATATTTGTCAGAATTATTCTGAGAATATTGAGTTTGAACAGATGTAAGGAGTTATAATTTGCATTAATAACTACATTTTTATCTGAAGGATCATTTGTGGGTTTATATTTAATTAGATTTACAGTCAGAGAGATGTCAGGTAAAGTGTTACATTTACACTTTTGCTTGAGGCCCTCTACTTGTATCCACTTTATACTCAAGCCAATATTTAAACTGATATTCACACAAATCAAACAATGTACATAACCACACATTTTTTTGGTTTGCATATGCAAGTGAGAAAACATCCCTGAATCATTTGCTTGTTTTATCTTGGATTTTTCTCAATGCTTTCTTTGAGCTGCTCGTTGGGCCTTATGTTGGAGTGCAATCACTGCAATATTTAGAGGTTTGTTATGCCCCTGGAGTGCTTATGTTCTGCAGAGAAAATAAGCTAAGGGACACAGTGGCATTATACGTACGAAGGTCAGCTTGTTAACCAAAGTAATTGGATTTTCCATCCCTCTCTAGGTGATGAGAGCCTTTAGCCTGCATTTGTTGCACAGTCCTCCCCTGACTGCAGTTTTGGTATTGATTTGTCTTTCTTTTAGATTCAGAGTGAAAACAATAGCAAAAAACTTTGGTCCTCTTTGCCATAAAGCACTTCAACATCTTGATGAATCACTTTGTTACAGATTTATGTGAAGTACCAATTACCATCCTTCAACGAAACCCCAGCATAGACTAACGGATTATTAGTTGTGACTGTGCCTGGAGCTAATATTCTTTAAAAACTGCAACCTTCAACTGATAAACTACCAGAAACCACATAAAATATAACACATAAAATGTCAAAATTATTGATCAGACCTGCTGTAATATCTATTAGATAAAAAAATAAATCTAACTTGGAAAATAAAACTTCATAATTTAACTTTCCCACAATTTACAATATCTAAAATTAGTTATCTGCTACAGGTACAACATAAATGAAGTGATGAAATGGGTGAATTTGATATAATTTTAAATGCTGGCACGTGAAATAGTCAGTCATGGATTACAACAAAAACACTAGAAAGGGTAGGTCATTGATTTTTGCATCTTTGGAATCTATTAAAAAAAACTAATTCTAAATTATGTGTAAAGACACATTTTACTATCCTGTCTTTATTCATAAAGCACATAAACTTTATTTAGATTTAGTATTAAATATAAACTTTTTTAAGTAAAAGGAAAGCATGTCTATTGCTTGAAATGTTACATAAAAGTTTGTCAAAATATGTCGTAGTTTTCAATTTTTATTTTATTTATTATTTATTTTTTTAATATCAATGGTTTGAACACTTGTTCCAGAGGATTCCTCTGTGTATATTATTTTATACACTTTTTACACACATATTTTCATGCAGTACCAACTATAAACTATATATAAAGGTTATCGCTAACCTTTCACCCAAACAGTAAATCTCTATGCCTTCGGACAATACTTATTTAGAAATGTCATCTCTGTTTCCTGCAGTAAATGTACCCATCTGTCTGGAACAAGGAAGTAAAGATAAGAATTTGAGAATATAATGGGATCCTGAACAGTACTTTGGGAAGAACATTAGTGTTTTTAAAAAAAATATGTGGTTTTATATATTGACAAAATGAAAATATGTCTATGTCCATGCCATTGTAATCATGGAAATACTATGTGCTTTAAACTAATACAATATAACATCAACATGTAAGTCAGGTACCTATTACCAAACAGGCTATTAACATTTCAGATGTCAATTCATTTTTGTGATTGGCTATATTATCTAATAAAATAAAGTACTTATGTGCATAACTACAATTATGTGACAATATAAAAATGTATGGCTCTAGAAAACAGAAACACTGCTGAGAGAAGCTACAGCAGGTGACATTGTGTGTACTACCTGCCCGTCATAAACAAAGAGTTCTCATATTCAGTTTTCTACCTGCTTAGAAATAAGACCTACAGTATATACACCTTAATCCTCAAAAATGTTGCTCAGTTTTCAGTTAAGTGCCATGAGAAAAAAAAAACAAAAAAAAAAAAAAAACATTTGCTGTGTGGGATGAAACCAAGAACTTTGAAGGAAATAGATCAATCAAATCAAAGAGAATCAGATATGATGTTGTATTTTGCAATAAAATTACACAACTAATTAAGTCATATTTTTCACCTCCACTGACTTATTCAAGTTGCAAAATTTGTTGCATCACCACCTTTTCTGAGAGATTCTAATTTTCACTAAACTCTCCACACCCAGAGGATTGCCCAGCGGAGTACACAGTCATGCTGCACGAAGATGTGATACGTTCACAAAAATGTGTACTACATATTTTTTTTTGATTTATTAATATTTTGATCTAATTCACCAAAGCTCCTTGCTATCCTTACACCCTGCACACCATTGCTTAATTAGTGTCTGCACTCCTGTGGAGACCATCGTCTTTAAATGCTTGGGCACATCGTGTGCCTCTAATGCTGAAATTGATGAAAGACAGAGGAGAGCAACAGTAACCTGTCTAGCATTTCATTTGTCACATATTTTGACGCGTTGTTGTCCAGAAACGATGCAAAAATGGGATAAATGCTGAGAAAATCCATTTGTAGATGAACTTGTGAGGTTCATGCTAGTTCTAATAATCAGTTTTCCCACGTAGGCTGACAACAGATGTGTTATGTAGTTCCTTGATCGTTAGTCAAAAAGATGAGACAAGCATGCCTGAGCCTTTTGAGTATTAAACAGCCATTGTTTTTGCTAGGTGGTGTGTTGGGTGAGTCGCCATAAATTTATAGTCCTATTCCAGGGTCAAGGCTGTCATCACTTCTGGTATAATGACAAGGTGGATGACACTTCTGATATACTTTCTAGATAGACTCTACCCAGGAAACAATACCTGACTTCTACAACACATAAAAAAAATAATGAGACTGTTCAGGGCAGGTCCGAAACTTACAATTTAATACAAGTCCTTTTGTTTAGGGGAAAATATCAGCTTTTAGTATGTTGGTGAGTAATGATAACCAAAATAAATCAACTTTAGATAGGTTTGCTATGTCTTGATAACACAGAGCATATTCAACAATGTTACTGTAAGAATTCATCAGGTGAAATTTGTGAGTCTTTCAAGGCCACAAGGCATCATTTTCAATATTTATGGGTCATATCAGGGCTCTCTCATTAACCACAATAAAGGTATTTGTCCAGAATGTTTGTCCTTTTTTCACCAGGCAACACATTTTTTTGTATAGTCTGTCTGGCATCTTAAAACTGTGCCTTGACGCTGTCCTGTACACATACAATTATTTCAACCATCAGCTCTGAGACCTAGTATAGTCCGATGAATGTATTTCTAATTATGTCTAATTAATTTGCATGGAGACACAGGTGCACTTCAGTCAAGTTGTACAAACAAGAACCACTAAAAAATGCATGTTGTACCAGAGCTCAATGGTGTCATTCCAAGGATTTCATTGCTTTTGTAAATAGGTAATTTGCATCTGTTTGTGTACTAGTTTGTGTGTCTATCATTGTGTAGATTTTTTTCTTATTATTATTGTAAATTGATAGGGAGAAGGATAATTGTACTGCAAATGTCTCAATTGATCTTGAACCTTGGAAAAATATCAAAACTATCAACCTTATTGTAACTGAATTATGTGAAATTTGAAGGATAGTAATACAGCTATATGTAATGTACAGAAATGAGTCTTTAGCTAAGTGACTGTTTGTTTTAAATACAACAAGTCTTATACATCCTGTTCAGCAAAACTGTTTAATTTTCAAACAAGTTAGTAAGATTAAACTTGTTCAGTCTTGTACTTCATCCAAACAAGAAGTCATTTGTGGAATGGAATTTTTTTTTTGTCTTGTCCATTATGTTGAATCATTTCCTTTTCCTCTAAAGGGCTCCATCTGTGTCTGTTAAAAGGCCCCCTATTCTGTTCAATTGGACCCACTGTTCATGTTTCCTGGTCACATCTGCCAAGCAAGACTTGTCAGCTGCCACTCGGACTTGTCCAATTACTTTCCTATTTGTGGGTCTATGGATAGATGGAAGGAAGTGCAGATTGACAGTCTGGATAGATCTAAAAATAAAACATGTTATAATCAGGATCATAGAGGAAAAGTGATAAGTCTTGCAGTTATATGCTGAAAGACAGCCTTTACTTCCATGAAATGGTAAAGTAAGAAGAAACAATATTTTTTTTTTCTCCCATCTCACATTTTAATTCTGCATTGAGTATAAAGGCTGGACACCTAAAGAGTCATACAAAAGCTATGAACAGCAAACAGTTCATGAGAACTGAACATGGAGTAACGTGTAAATGTTGTTTATATCCTCTATAAATCTGGCTCAAAGCATGGATACATGCACCAGAGGTGTCCTTGAATACATACAAGCCTTATTCCTAGATTTATGGTGCCCAATGCACCAAGTCTCAGAGGGACACATTTACTTTCAGAGATTTGTTGTCATCAATCACAATGCAACATCACAAGGACATTCAGTTTTCTCTGACATCTGCTGTTTGACAAACTCAAATTGATTGACATGGTAGAGCAGTTTATTACTTTCACTGGACATATGCTACACTTGTTGTGTTTCTTTTGGCTGTTCCATTCCACTGGCATCGCCACAGTGAGCAAACTTACCCCAAATATTTGGCAGTTGTTTTCCTTTGAATGTCATTTCTGACACTACTTGGGCTAAAACCTGCAGCATCAGGATTGCTAGGCTGTGTCACCAAGAAGCCACAATGGGGTAAAAACATGTTCTATTTCTTCCTATATTCTTAAGATCAATTCCTAAAAAATATTATATCCGGGTGGATTTAAATAGTTAATTGTTCAGATCTACAAATCAGTGTATTTTTTTAGAATATGTGTTTTTGAATCCTCGCCTAAACCGAGAACTATATGAGAAGATTTCAGTTGTTAATAACATTTTTTTGTTTGTTTGTTTTGTGGGTTTTCAATTGACTTGTTCAAGGGATGAATTTAAGATGAATTAATTTTTGCTCTTGTAAAGATGATTTATTATAAATTAGGATAACTGTGTTTCTGCCTTTTTGACTCTTGGCAAATGTTCATCTTGTACATTCTTAAAGAAAAGTCCCTGTGAGTTTTTCTGTGTATAGCTTGATGTATGTGTGTCTGCATGTATGTGTTTTGCTTTGAAAATGACTTGGCTCAATCAAGATCCCATCTGGCATCACTTAAAAAAACTTCCATCAATGGACATTGGCTTCATGAAAGGTTTATTAAATCAGAGCTTTAGAAAATACACTAGGTTTCCTTTTGGAATAATGTTAATGTAAGACATCCATTTAAATCATACGTTTACTGTGTTGCTTTTTAAAAATAGAGGTTTTATAGTACTGTGGTATTGTTTGTATAAAATGGAAAAAAATAAACAGATCAGAGACACTATAGAATATAGTATAAACCTTTCCTTGTAATGGTCATCATTATTTTTATTTATTTTTTATTTATTAAGGTAAACAGAAGGAAGATACAGTTTTTTTTGCAAGGAAGCTTAGGCTTTTTGTTATTTGGTTGTTTAAACTTTAACTTTGGTACCAAAGTCCTCCTTATTCTGAGAACAATAACCAGATGTGCTTTTGGTCTTTTAAGACCTGTTGATTTTCCCTAAAAAAAACAAAGTTCCAGCAATTTTTGGAGGGAAGTAGTCTGTTGGGTGTCCTAAAACAGAATCCTGTGGGTAGAGATTTTAACACACACACACAAAAAAAGCTTTATGCAATGAAGTGAAGTTACTGATATCCATGAAAGTAGCCACTAGATACATATGGTTCCCTTCGAAAGTATTGGAACAGCAAGTCAATTTCTGTTGTTCTTGTTGTACACTGAAGACATTTGGGTTTAAGATCAAAAGATGAGCATGAGACAACAGTTCAACAATGGCAGCTTTTATTTCCTGATATTTAGATGTAGATGTGTTAAACAACTTAGAATGTATCACTGTTTGTATCACACAACACTTTTTTTAGGTGATCAAAGTAAGTAAATAACATGTAATATTTGGTGGTATAACCCTTGCTTGCAATGACTGCCTCAGGCTTGTGATCCATCAATATCACCAAACTGTTGCATTCTTCATTTATGAGGCTGTTCCAGGCTTTTACCACAGCTTCTTTCAGATCTTTGTTTTGGTTGGTTTCTTACTTCAGTCTTCTATTCAGGAGGTGAAATGCTCTATTGGGTTCTGTTTAGGTGATTGACTTGGCCAATCTAAAATCTTCCACTTTTTTCTCTGATATATCTTGTAATTAAATGAACCATAATATTTAAAATCACAATTTAACCAACAAGATTAATCTTGGTCCTATCAGTCCATTAAATTGTCTTCCAGAATGTTTGTGGCCTTCTGATACTTATTATTGATGCATGGTTTGTATCTTTGTGTAAGGACTTTATATTTCTGCTCTCTGAGTTTTCTTTGAACATTTGATTGCGATACCTTCACCCCTGCACTGTGGAGGTTGTTGGTGATGTCTGTTACTAATGTTTTGGGTTTTTTCTTCATAGCTCTCACAATATTTCTGTCATCAACTACTGTTGTTTTCTTTGGCTGACCTGTTGTCTCTTGTTCAGAACCAGTAGTTTCTTTCTTATTCAGGACATTCCAAATTGTGCTTGCTATGCCCAATATTTGTCCAGTGGCTCTGATTGATTTTCCTTATTCTCTCAGCTTCGAAATGTCTTGTTTTCTCTCATAAAAAAAGCTCTCTTGTCTTCATGTTCATTTATCTTATTGAACAAGAGGTTAAAACCCAGGGCAAAAATTAGACTAGTCATGCAGAACTGTTTAATGTTTGAACAATTGACCTTAAAGGCAACACCTCATCAATAAGAAACACATGTCAGTCATAATGTTCCAATACCTTTGCTCACCTAACAAAATGCTGCAGTGTATTACAAACAGTGATACGTCCTAAGTTGTTTAACACATATACATGCAAATACTAGGAAATAAAAGCCTCTTGTCTCATGCTCATATTTTGATCTTAAACCCAAATGTCTTCAGTGTACTACACAAATAAGATAATTTGACTTGCTGTTTCAATAATTTTGGAGGGGACAGTATGCAGCTGAAACAGGTAGGGTAGTACATTCCAATGTCTCCACATTATATAAATCTTTACACCTCTGGTAAATCTACATGTGTGCTTAAATATAATTTTAGTGTATCTTTTAGTTGCTTGTATTGGTTGTTTAATCCTAATACAATTCAAAGACAATGTATGCACCATGAGTAAAGACAATCTACACTACAGCCCCTTATATAGCAATTGGGCCAATATAGGAAATTATTTTAAATGGGTAAACAGTGTTTCTACCTGTGATGACAGGAAATAACAACTAGTGCAACTGCTGGCAGGTTAATTTTGGTACCTCTGTGTTAGAGAATGTTTTAACTATGATTTTGATCTGATTTCTACACGTGAAAATAAATTTGTGGCCATTCAGGGACTTTTTCTACATCAACAAATATGTATAGAAATAGAAACATAGTCTCCACTTTAGAAGGGTTCACAAAAAGGCCTAACAAACTACTTGCAACTGCCTTGATTAATGATGCACTCACTGCAGAATTTGTAGATAGTAAACTCAAACGTTCAATAACCATTAATATATGTCCAACTCATGGTGTGAAAGTACATTTACATGAGCATTACAAACACAGTACATAGAATAGTTATTTCATTAGTTATTCAGCATGAATAAACAATGAGCATGTTGGTATAAGAATTAATTAGTAAATATGGTTAAATCATTGATAAATATGTTAATTTATAGATTATTAATAATGAATTGTCCTTAATAATGATATTTTAAGGTTAACTAACCCCTTATTGATTAAGTAAGGCTACATTAAAAATAAATAAATAAATAAAATGAAACGCTTTGAGTATGTTTTTGATGTGTTGCTGTTTTTGTCTCTCTCTGAAGCAGTCTCTTCCTTTTATATTGACATGACTGTCCATGGTGGATTTGGCTCATTGCTGGGATGAAAGCTTTACATTCCATATTCTGTCTCATATGAGAAAGTGACATCCCAATCCTCTGATCTTTCCAGTTTAAATTCAGACTGAGATGCCTTCCCTCAGACCACAAGGGAAATTAATAAATGATTAAAGTCTAGAGGAGTCAAGGGAAAGAATGGTAAAGAGGGATAATGGTGTATTGCTGAATGATGCTATCTCACTGCAGTCAGGGTTATGTCTCTATCTACGAGTGTGTACTAGGAAAAAGCCCTGCCTGGAAGCTGGTTTGTTGACAGAAGTCCCAGTTGACAAAAAGGACTCAAAGGCTGATTGCAATAAAGAGCTTCCTCGAGTCATATTTAAAATTTAAAATAGTGAAGCAATTTCAATGTATCATTCTTAGGATGCATAAGCTTCAGCATTTCTACCAGATAGCTCTCTGTTTTTTGAGTTATCAAAAACTAGAAATCACTAATTTAATTCAAATAATCCAAAGTTTGCCAGGTTATCCAGTCTGCTAACATTTAGGTAAGATACGTCAATCAAAGCATTACTGATAAAAACTGAATAGGAGACACCAGCTACTGTGAATTAAAAAGTAAAGCCTTACAGAAGTTATGCTAATACAAAGTGTTTTGAAGTGTCTTTCCAACTAAAATCCTAATTCCAGACCAGTGTGCTCAACATGGTTATCATGGAGACTAGATACATTGCCAGGTCAAATTTTATTTATTTCAATTTTAGTTTTTTACTTGGTTCTGAATTAATCAATCTATAATCGATCTCCTTTCTGAGACTGTGAAAAGTCAACAAAGCAGATATAAGTAAATCTTAAGAGTGATCAATACATTTAATTTGAAAAATTTGTGTTAATCCTTATATAATATAATACTTGTCCCTGTAAAAGTGTGGTATTTTTTTAATTGACCGTTTGAGTTTAAACGGCCTGCTGCATGTGAGAGGATTTGTATGATCAATGATTTAAAGATTTAAGGAATTATCATGTTATTATCTTGGCTTTCTCCATATTTATTCTTGGAGGGCTGATCTTAGAAAAGTCTTGAGCATGTTTTCACAGGCTTACATAGATCAATAACATTGTTAATTAATCAGCTCAAACCATTTACCATGGTTAGGAAAAGCTTTGTAGAGCATCAAGATAGTGTCCATAAACTCTCACCAGTTGAATAATTGTTAATGTTTAAAGTGCATTTAGCCTAAAAGGTTATGCATTAGTCTGGTTGTATATCTGATAAACATTATCCAGTATAAAGGTTTGGAGACACTTTTTTACAGCCTTGATCACCGTCATATAAAATAATTAATTAAAGATAAATTGAAGGACATTTTTTTCATAGACATTTACAGCTGAAAATGATAACTTGGACTCACTCGGTTGAAGGAAAAATGCATTGTGACACCACTGACAAGCTGTGCCTCACTTCAAAACACCAATGAGTCCTCAGGGAGAGGTAGATTTTGATGCAAAGGCCAGCACACTTCACAGCTTGGAAAGCCTTTTATCAGTCAGTCTAGCTGACTTTGAGAACAGGCAGACATTTGTGCACTCTTGGAGACTTGTAACCAACTGGATGTTAACGTTACGTAACATGCTTCGAAGGGAAATGTACTGCAGACATACCACAGGTTTCCACAAAAGACTAGACAGGAGAACAACTTAGGTGAGGTAATTGTGAAACCCTTAGTTTTGTTTTATGTATTTAATTTTTACTATAAATGCATTGTTATTTATAAGGAATACATGTTGCAAACATAACGCTGTGGTAAAACCTGTTATCACAAAGCAAAATACTGAAGAAAAGTATTGTTATTGATCATTGTGATACTTAGATAAAAGTGACCTTGGTTATGTCTCAGCATATGTCAGCTTTTAAATTTAAAATGATAACAAACACACAAAAAGTTTTAAATGGTTTATTTTCTTCAAGCTGTAGGTAGTAGCTACTCGTGTGTCTGAGCAACTGTATTTTTATAATCTGCTGAATCTAAAAACAGTACTTGTTGAATTATTTTAAGCTTATTTATTTATAAGCTTAATTGCCAATACTTTGGCAGCTAACAAGATGTAGATTTCCTAATTGTCTCTTCTTATTAACTCAAACACTTGGCTTTTTAGCCAAAAAGGTTTCCTCCAAAGCAAACATGTAGTTTTTAATCACAAAGACATGCATCCATTTTTCATAATAGTTCTGTTTGGGTTAAAGAGGGGGGACCAGAGCCTGATCCCAGCACTGACTGAGATGCACACATGATGGGGCATTTGCATCACAGGTGCCCCTGATAGTGACCTTGAATTTTAATTGGACCAATTGTTGGCTCTCAGTGATGAAATGGATGATTTATTTATGGAGGTTATTGAATCAAAGGAGATATTCAACCACAGCTTAACCCATCAATAACCCTTTTAGCACATTGCAATGTGCGAGGACCTTTGCTGCACAACCTCACATTTTACAATAGGACACAGTGGAAACCCAGCTCAAACTGGCACTTGGCAAACTGAATAGCAAATGTTTGTTTCTCAAATTATTGCATTTTCTTTCTCTGCAATTATGCCATGATTAGTTATGATTATTTTCTTATGTCCATATTTTCAGCTAATCATTTGTTCAACTAGCCCAATTTATGCAAACATAACTCTGCTCATACAAATGTTGAGTAACACAACAGCTGGCTAGAAAATGCATGCGATCAAAAAACTCAAATTCTTTTTAGTCTGTAAGAAGAACTAATCCATTATTACAAATGTTTTGCTTGCTGCGGTTTGTCAAAGCATAAATTATTGAAGTCAGTAAACAACTGCAATGTGCCACTCCACCTGTCATACAGTGAGATGTATCCACCACATACAGCTTTAATTGCTTACTCTATTCTTCAAAAATCCCAGTCCTGACAAACCATTTAATATCAAATTCTGGACAGATATTTTTTTTTGTTTGTTTTATAAATAACACATTTTCATGCAACACAAAAAAGAGAGGTTACAAACCTGTCATCAAGCTTATCCAACTGAATAAATCAGTTTTGGGAGTATACGTGAACATTTCCACTCCATGCTTCATTCTAAAGATATATCTTCCTGAGGATGATAGAGAGAGAAGGAGAGTAAAATACAAGGGTATACCAAGAAATAATGTGAAACAAAACAACCTTGGCTTTAAGATCTGAAAGTTCAGAGACTAGATCAGCAAAGTGTGTATGCTCAGAATGCTCTTTGGTTATGTAATCCATCCTGGGTCCCTAATGAAGCCATAGATCACTGCCATCTTGATATCACTCCCAAATTACACTGTACACTCTCCAAACCTGACATGTGTTGGGGGTTCTGTGAGATATTTAAAAGTGAAAAATAACTGACACAAATAAACTGCCTGGCCTGAAAAAAGTCCCTACATAACGTTAACTTTGATTACAGAACACATTCACTGTGGCATTGTTTCGATAAGCTTTTGCAATGTCACAAGATTTATTTCTTTATTTATTGATGATGGTAGAGTCTGACCGCTCTGCAAAGCCTTCTCCAGCACTTCTCCTCTGTGGAGACTTTGCAGTTGATAACTGTTCAATCAGTAAACACAAGAAGTAGTTTATGCACTACTAAGGACCAAACATAATAATCTTGGCGGCATTAAGGAAATCAATTGATTTATATCCCAAAGGACATATATTGAAAGTACACCAACTCAATCATTTTCTCTCCAAGATTGTCAACCTCCATACAAAGAACAAAAGCAGAGAAAAGTGATGAGCTTTCATCCTGGAGTTTGTCAACTGACTAAATCAGTGTCTGGATGCCTGTGTTTTTGTATTTTATAGTACCCATGTGGCAAGATTATTATTTATGTAGAAAATGTAATACAAATATGTAACAGTCTACAAACAAATAAGCCAAAGCAGTATATATATA
>JAUBOC010000160.1:8099869-8113855 GCA_032275365.1 Anablepsoides cearensis | reverse complement strand
TTTTATATGTCAAAGCTGTGTCTCATTCAGCAACCATCAAACATGCTACTTCTCTGTTATCGTCCATCAGTGTATATAAATAGTCTATGGTTTCCTTTGTTGTCTGCCAGAGCCTTGTTGCTTCTTTGTCAGTCCCTTCTCAGTTTTTACCCCTTAGGTGTTTTTGTTTGTTGTTTCTTTTTTTTTCTAGTTTTTTTCTAGTCTGAGTCAGTTTAACTGTCCTTTTCAATAAATTTCCTGTATTCACCAACTTTTTACTTGTTTTTTCGTGCGTATCGGCTTTTGAGAATTTGTCTTCAACAAACCTTGAGACTAGAATAAGCCCAAACACTGACCCTGGAGGATCCCTCTTATAAGAGCTCCTTAGGTTGCGTCAGTAAAAAATGGCTTGAGAGTATATGAAAATGTTGAGGTAAAGTTGTTGGTTACAATAGAAAACTGGTTTGGAGGTGCTAACAGAGGAAGGAGAAAACACAGAACCATGACTTTTTTTTTAACATCAAGGCCCAGTTCAAGCCTTAGCTCAATCTCTTATGTCCCAATTCTGTTTTCGCCTATGTTGCCATTTTTTTTTTGCTGCTCCCACAGTCCCTGCTCTGGATTTATCCTAAAGCCAAGTTCCGGTATGATAGTCTAAGAAAGTCATGCCTGGAGGTGGTTGTGTTGAGGAGAACTTCTCTGCAGTGCCAGCCTCCAAGTGGTTTCTGCTGGATGCCTTTCTTCCAGTCGCAATGTCTGAAATCACCTACCTCTGGTCAGCCTCTGTGTTCAACTTCTCTCTGATCCAAGCCAATGCTCCTTCAAATGTTTTAGTTGTTAAAGAGCCTCTTTTGGTTGATCTGTTTAGTGCATTGGACAGCCCTCAAGTTGTGCTCCTGATCACCTAGGCAGTCTGAAATGACCCTGGACTGAACCCCAAGACCTTTAAAACAAATCTGTTGATGCAGTATTGTTGGAGTCTTCACATTTTCTTCAAGCATAATGGTACGATTTTATTTATTTATTTTTTTTATCTTACCTGACTAAAGGTATAAACTGTATTTTTTAACATAGTTTTGACTGTTGACAAATACTGCATTGGTTAAAAGTGAATCAAAAAGAAGACCCAGAACACACTGGAGGCTAATATTCCTATAAAAAATATTTATAATAACAACATAAACAGTCTAAACATAATATTTTACTAGAATATCTATTTTTATCATTTGTGACACCCAACTGTGGTGAAAAGAGTATGCAATATTTTTCATTTTGTAAAATCTGGAATTTAGGACCACCACCTGTGGTGTTCTGTGACCCACATCGGGGTACCAACCCCAGTTTCAAGAACCATTGTGCAACACACACACACACATACACACATATACCACCAGCACTACCACACACCACCACACACACAATTTACTTTTGATAGCTAGCACTAACTTCCATCTATACAACAGAAACATTATAAACTATTAATGAAAAGTTTTGCCTATTCTTCACACTGATAATAATCAAATGCAATTAAATTATGTCCTATAATTGTTTTGTTCATTAAGCTGTTTTATATTTAATTTGATTATTCACTAATTGTGCAATTATTATTTATGTAATTTCCAATATGTTGAATCAGTTCGAAAATAAATGATTGTGTGAATGCTTGTGAGCCTATGTAAAAAAGAAAAAAAAAGAAAGAGAAAAAAAGACGGGGCTCAGATAAGAGGTCAGATAAAGAAAAGGCTCAGAGAAGAGGTCACTTGTAACATGATCGATCGCTGAGCGGAGAGGCAGACGGTCCACGCCGTGTGATCCGCTTCTGCGTGTCAGACAGAGATCCCAGAATAGCAACGCGTGCGGCTACCGAGCGAAGAGATGGAGGAGGAAGTGGTGGATTTAACAACTGTTGCTTTTGCTGCTGCTGCGGAACCATCGAACCTCCAGTCCGCGCTGCATGGTGCATGTCGGACAAGAACAAACTGTATTCCAAGCCGAGACACTCGTGGATCAGAGTCCTTGGGATTATAAAAAAAAGAAAAAAAAAGAGAGAGGGAGAAAGAAAGAAAAAACGCAGCCTGTTGAATGTAACTAAAATCAATAGAAAGCCGAAGAGAAAGCCGGTTTCCTGCTTTACTGTCCATTCAGTATTTTTGCGACTGTGTTGGCTTCCAGACGCTTCAAAGCCACTGGAAGGCGCATGTCTGCAGCAAAAGGCGGACACGGAGCGTCTGTCTGATGAATGGAAAGCCAGACTGGCTCTAGTGTAGACAGCGACGATCGGATAACCTGTTGAACTGCAGCAGCTGTCAGTCATGCAGGCATCACAGGCAGCGATATGTGTATATTTAAAAAAAATCACTTAACACGACAAGCTCAGCGCGGTGTCACAAAAACAACACAGTTGGCCTGACGGTGTTGCAGCTGGTGGTTAGTTGAAGAGATGTGCTTGCCTGCAGGTAATTACATTCTATGTATGTATGTTTAAACTTTAATAACTGTTTAATGCGAATAGCGCGTTTTTACTTAATTGACATAAAATAGAAGAACGCATACATAGGCTTCAAGCGCATATTTGCACACACCAGTGTAAAAAGTGCGTTTTAAAAAGACATTTTATGGGACATCTCTCTTTGTGGGAGGCTTCATCACATTTTTTCTCTCTCTTTCTCTACATCAGCAGTTAAAAGAGAAACGCGACTCTAGATTCAACCTTGAGTCACATCTCCACAGCAGCATTTTCAGCATTAACCTGCCCACGGATTTCCAGTAACTTGGTTTTTGAAAATAGCTTGGCTGCTCCCTGTCGCTATGGCTAATTCCTTAGGAACCGGTGGATCCAGTTTGATCCATCCCTCTCTTTCTCTCCCTCAACCAACTTGTTGAGTCTTCCCCCTCTTTGTTTCCAACTATACAAACGTGCAGCCGTCGGTTGAAAAAAGAAAGAAAGAAAAAAGCGGCGTGACTTCTGATGAGCTGGGAGTTTGAGTTTAGTGAGAGTTGGTGTTGATGGGACGGCGTCGAAGTCGATTTTAAGGGTGGAAAAAAAAAAAACTCGACAGGGGGGCCACGCACACAAGAGGGAGGCTTTCACTCAGCGCCTGTCACCTGTAGGACTCTGATGCGCACCTCCTCAACTTTTGACTGCCTGATCTTGATCATTAAAGCTGCTTTCCGTTTCACTGGACTGTCACATGCTCACCCGGATAAAACATTGCACTTCATCTTGAGCCCTGACTGGATAAACTAGGTAAATTGATTTATTTGTTATTGTTTTGTCTATTTGTTTAAAGGGAGGTGGAGACAGCGTAGCAACCCACCCTCCCTCCATCCTTCCCTGAACAGTTTTGCACAGAGGAAGCATTTGAAGGTAACTATAAAAAATCATTTCATATATAACCCCCCCCAAAAAATACATCTTTACCTTATAACCTTTAAATGATGAGCTAAACAATCATCCTATGTAGCAAACAACTAAATGAAACATGCTGTTTGGCAGTTTGCCAGCAGAGCTTTTTTTCTTGAGTGAAACTCGGAAAAGTTCAAACTATGAGGAAAACTTCAAGAGGCTTTCTTCGTCTGGCAGTGTGTAAGGAAGAAAAAAAACTTAGATTAAAAGTGAAAAATAGTAATGAGGAAGTCAGTCATTTAATTTGCAGCGGGCTGTGTTTTTCTAATAAATAGTTCAATTTTCTGTATTTTTCAAGGAAGTCACAATAATGCTGTGATGCTAAGCTGGTTGGAGTTGTATTCATTATATTATATATTTTTTAAATATATATATATATATATATACTTACCAAGTTTATACATTTAAAAGTAGATCAAGTTGTGGCCACGTTTTAAATTCATAATAAAATAACAGATTTACAGCTAAAATCATTAAATTCAGTTGATATTCAGGACAAAAATAAAACACATTTATGTGAAGTTAAATGCTGTACATCGATTGTTTATACTGTTAATTGCTCTTTAAACATACCAGTGTTTCACACAAAGAACTTCATTCAACATTTGCAGATTTTAAGGCTTATCTTCATCCATTTAAGAAACTTTACAACAAAAGTAAAATATTGCTTGTAGCATTTGTTTTCCTTTGATTTACTAACAAATGTGTTTACTTGGACAGTCAAAGCATCTTTAAATCTAAAAGCCGGATGAGACGTGTATCATTTGTATGAATGTCTGCTTGCAGAAAGCTTGTGAAACGGCAACATCATCAGTGCAATAATGTATCTGCTGTTGATACAGGACCACCATTTTGAATTAACGTAAAGCACATCTGTTAACAACAATTCAGCTAAACATTCAGATATGATATTTCTTTAATTTCACTTGGACATAACCCCTGCTGTCATGTTTCGCAAAACTCATAACTCTGCTATGCAGGAACTACATATTTAGATTTTTCTTTTAGTACTTTAAGCAAAATAAGGGAACTTTTACGTGATTAATAATAGCTTCTTTGCAAATATCCAAAGAGTCAAGATAACAGCAAATGTGCAACAAACTATTCATTCTAAAGTCAGGTGACGGTTGCAATAATGTTTTTTTTTTTTTTTTTTTTTACTCTACAGCACTCCTAAAAAAATTGAAATGGAGGCTTCTGCAGATTATTCAGCACGTAAGTCCTTATTAAATCACTTGCTCACATATGCAAAGATGATATGCAGTTATAGAATGGTTTTTATTTTGCTGATCGAGATAACAATAATGCTTGTTAAATTTCCCATCATGCTTGTTTTTTGTTTTAACTATTTAAATGTTTTACTCTCTCAACATTCTGCTGCAACACTGGTTTAATACCTCCACAGAAATACAAATTATATATAAACATTATAAGTTTGCAATCACAACATGATAAACATTTTAAGGGATTTTCCCCAAAGTGCAGCCTTTTTCCTGTTTAGCCCTAAAGGTAGAGAAAATGATGCATTAGCACATCCTGTTGAAAGCAGCGCACACTGGATATGCGCTTTGTGGTCCTCCATGCCCTTTGTTGGTTTCCTTTGGGTAGGTCTCTGAATTTCTTCCCTGCCCCCCTCTGTATTTTGCTTTGTTGCACATATTTCAGAACAGCTAGCATATTGTTGATGACATCAGTGGGGACTTTTAGTTCTCCATTGAGGGCTTGTGGAAGGTGGAAGGAGGTGGAAGGAGAAATGGAGGCTCTTCCTTTCTTCATCCATCTGTGGGTTGCATCGAAAATACTGAATATAGAAAAAAATAATAATGAGACTTTTTTTTTTTGACTTCACATGCAAACTGTGACACTTTGGCTTCTCTTTGGTCCCAGATGTTTTTATGTCCACACTTAAGACTGTGTGTTAAAATTTAGGTCGTACATGGCACATTTGTCAGATCATCCATTTCTTGCTACACAACAAGACCGAGCCTCGTGTAGCTCAAATTCTAAATCGGACTATCGTACAATCCTTATTATTTTGCATGGCATCATTACTAATTATCCATCTTTCACACATCTATGTTGCCCTTACCATGATAAATAAACTGCTGTGTCTACACACATTTGTGATTACTTAGCTTCTTTCAAACTATATGTATTGTTGTTTATCATTGGCCTGAATTACTTTTAGAGCAAACATTTCTGTTTTACTGAAAGCAATCAAATGGCCACACTGACTAAAAACATTTCCAGCAAATATACATAGTGTTTATTCAAACTTCACAGTCAGAGAAAAGTGTGATCTCTTCAACTTTTAAAACATAAAGTTAACTTTGCTTTTTGATTTGTGAACACAAAGTTTAAAAATGAAAAAAAAAAAAAAGTTGCCGAACAAGTACGATCAAACAGGCTGGTAAATTAATTTTCCTAAATGCAAAATAAGTAAAAAAAAAATAAAATAAAATAAGACATTTTCATCAAAATAAATTGTGAAAATGTGTAAAGTGCAAAAATATAAAAATAAGTAACTAAAAATGCAGTACTTGAGGAAATGAGCATAGTGTGACATTTATTGCTGGAAGCTGACTTACCACTACATGGCAAAACTGGTTGTAGAAATTCCAACACAGACTTCAGTCGGGAAAATCATTTAAAGTCGTGAAAGGTCATAAGAGTGAAATTTTCTGTATTTATTTGATCTTTATGTAAGTGATGGTAATAGTACCTGTGAGTCAGAGTATTGATATGAGACATGCAACCAGATAGTGTATAAAAATATGGGACTCATCGTTTTTTGGTTTCAATTTCTGATCGACTTTTGTCCGTAGTACAAAACAAACATATGATGATAAAAGGAAAAATACATTTAAAAAGGACACATCTTGGTATTGCTCTAATTGACTGCATCTGGGTTTAGACATGTGTTTTTTTGTTTGCCGAAACATTAATTAGTGTGGATTCGAAAAGACGTAAAACAATAGAAATTGAGATTATGCTGTACAGTGATGTTTACTGAGATTCTTATATTGGTGCTGGAAAGCACTTTTACTCTCCCCATTATTTTGACATTATCATAGTTTCATAGAAAGTCATAATTTTTCTCACGCCTCTACTTCTCTCTCATATACACATTATGAATTTATCATTTAATGCAATCATTCTCTCTTTACCAAAGTTATCAAATGGTGTCACCGTGTATAGTTTTTCATTCACGTTTCTGTCATTCTAATTACTCGGGGAGTATTTTCTCGAAAAAAAAACTCGTATAAATACAAAATCATTTGCGGTCATCCATACGTTTTATATAAAATACCATTGTGGGAGTGTGTTTTGTATTGTTGTTAGTACTTAAAAGCCTTCAAAATGACCCTCTTGTGTCATTTGGTCACACGTGTTCATTCTTTTTTGAGCAAACATGATTTCTGTTTAATATCTGTAAACACATCATGAAGGAATTCCATGTATACTTTTAACTGTAGTGTATATTTTTCATTTGATTTTTGTTTTTAATTTAGAGTAAATAATCAAGGTTGGACAGGTAGAAAGCATTGTCTATGTTCTAACAAAGGAGATTAAACACTCTTGATGATACATGAAAATAAAATAAAATGTTTTATTCTACTAGACACGCGATTGATGGTTTTCATCTATTTTCTGCACATCTTTTCATTTACCTATAAATACATCTAAATGTGTGATTTTGAAAGTTAAATAAATTGTAAAACAAGAAACTATTTGTTACATTGCTGAGTGAATAACTGGACTTGGGAAGCTACACTCATTCAGTGTCAGTAATGAAATCAGCAATAATGACGCCTACACTTTTCATGTATAGACATTTGTTCCTTTCCATTTGCCAACACAATAAACCATCCAAATTTAGTGTGTTACTCAAATTACCTTTTCCCAGCAACTCATATCTGATTGATATTTTGATTTTGCTTTTCATTGAGGTTTGACTCAGCATTTGCAGGACACCAACGCAGACCTTTAATTCTGTTTATGAATGCTTAATCATAGCCTCAAATTCTTTAGAGCAACCAGCTAACTAGTAAAGTTTTATACAGGGACCTTAAATGAGTTGAGCTATGACAGTCTAACCACATTTTTTTTCCTGTCAATGATAATGTGACAGGGATTACATTTATTACTTTTTTAAGTCCTTAATGAAAGACCAATATATTTCTGTGTCTAACTGTGACAGCCCCGATCTATCACTTTAAGCCTGAGCCTGCATAGTTATGGTGCTGCTTAGCATCTGTCAGCATCTGTTACAGAAAAGCTAATGGAAAATCCTTCTTGACAAATCTGGGCCACTCCTGTCTCCAGGACAGCATGGCCAAGGGATAGCCAGGGCTGGTCACCTGAGATTTCCTCCAACCCCAATGTGTGCAACCTGAGCCCAGGCCCAGGGATTGTATCATGGACAACGTCTCCCAGTAAGCCCCACTCAGTGAGGCTGCCACCACTGTGGAACAATACAGGAGAGGTTGTCAAGTGAGGGTGAGATGACCAGAGCAAATGGAGACTTACAGTAACAGCTTTTGCTGAATAATTTCAGACATTTCCATCATCAACAATAATATATTAAAACATTCTTCAAAATTTGACGGGCATTTATCTATTTCTTTGAAACATTTATACATTTTATGTATTTATTTTATTTTCACCTGTCAGTGAAGTCTTTGCAATCTAGTTGTAAATGATAACCTGCTGTAGTTCCTAAGGGATCTGCCACCTGGGTCAGAGGGAGTGTTCGCCTGTTGCCACTGTATTGTTCAGGTGACCCTGACTGGGCTGGGGTGTAAGGGGATAAGGAGGTAGTTAGCTCTCCCTCTGAGTGGACACTGGGCTATCCATAACCTGGATTGTGTACAGGTTGTTGAGAGGATGCAATCTGATCTACATTTGGTGCATATCAGGACTGCTGCATAAAGACAGCTGAGGTTTTTACACCCTGCGTAATACAGACTTCATTATAACAAAGAACAGTCCTTGAGAGTGATTTTGAAAAGGAAAAATATATATATATATTTATTTATTTACTTTGCCTGTGGCTTAAAAAAGTTTCATTATTAGTTATTACATGGGCACATTACTTGCATTTTTTTATCTCTAAGTGTGTCTATATAAAAATAATTAAACTGAAAAACAGAGTCAAGTGAATTGTTGTCCGTCTTGCTAAATTGTAATTGTAAAAATATTTTAAAACATGTCTTTTAATTACTGTGTTTTCAACAACTATACATATACCTGTAGTAGATTATGTTTATTATTCATTATTAGTTATAGCTTAAAAAACACAACTCAACAATCATTTTATTATTTAACATGATGAACAATGAAACTGGTCTGTCTTATATAACAGTATTTTTTTCTCCTCTCAAACGCCTTAATGTACAGCCCAATAAGGTTTGCCGTGTTTCTGTGTTTCCCAGGTAACGGCCAATGCTCTTCCGGTAAGGAGAATCCGAGAATGTCAGTGGATATGTCAGCACCTAATGGACAGACAGTTCCTCAGGGTCCTAATTCCCCCGGTGGTGAGTACTAAGTAAATAAACATCCTTGCAGTCTGACAAATACATAATGTACATAATCATCGTCTCCCTTAGAAAGTACAAAATGGCTTGATTCTAATTATATGCAATGTTAATAGTTCTTCATAAACGGGTTTTGATGTGACAATTAAGGTGTGAGTTTCCACTTTACTTGCATAAAAGTAAACAGGTAAAAACTAAATAAATGTATTTGCAAACAGAGGCATGCATGCTCATCAGGTGGCCTGACTGTGTCACTTTTTATGTTTATTAATATGGAACAAGCACTTTTTTGTTACAACAGCTCAACACTGGAATAACTCAGTGTGTATTGTCTCAAACAAATAACCCAATGCTTTACAATATGCTAAATAAATATTCTATATGTATATAGAGTCAAGCCATTCAGCACATTGCTGCACAATAACTTTGTCGTGACTTGGTTCTGCTAAGCCTTCTGACCAGAAAACTGTCTCTTGCAATGTCACAATGAAGCAGCATTAAGAAAAGGGGAAACAAAGTGAGAACGGGTGGCTGGCAGTATTACAGAGACTATTTTTCCCATCAGTTTAAGACAGAGAGAGAAGCAGCCGTCACATGATTTTCTCAAAGAGATACGGCTGATTTATCTGCCTCCTAAAGGAAATGATGCCCTGCCAGACTTTAAATTGACTCTTTGCTTTAAATCACCTCACACATGTTTTAAAAGCTCTCCATTAGTTGCCAGTTCATTTTAGTATCATTCCTAGAATTATTATTATTATTATTATTATTATTATTATTATTATTATTATTATTATTATTATTATTATTATTATTATTATTTCAAATCTTAAAATGATTTTGCCCTCCCTTACCTTTCTGCATTGCTACACCGTCACCTGCCCGTTCTCTCATGTCTGAACACCAGATATGAGAGTAGTATCTGTCTGTGCCAAAAACTAGATGTAAGGTCCGAGGGAACCATGCTTTTAGGGTTGTGGGGCTAAAAATTGGAATAAATTGCCATTGCACATTAGGCAACCTATTTAATTGATTTTAAGTATTTGTTTAAAAGTTGTCTTTTTTCATTGGTGTTCAATACTTAGTGGATGCCGGTTTCATGGTTTTATTGATTGATTACAAGTTTTACATCATAAATGAACGAATACCATTTACTTGCTTTATTGTATTGTATTGTACAACACTTTGTACTTTTGAGACGTTTAAAAGGGTTGTGTGAACAAAACAGGAATTGGAACTGAGTGTGTTGCAACTGCAGAAGCTGCCCAACACATTTTATCTGAAATTTTGTTGCAAAAAAAGTTAATAATTATTGAATATAGATAAGCAACATGAAGCATAGACAAATTTACCATCAAACTTGGAAGCTTGAATGTGTCCACCAATTTTCTTTTCAGTTTGGCTATCAAAAAAAAATAACTGCAGAGGAATAAAATTACAGCTTTTGAGTTAGATGACAGATTGGGAGGTAAATGTGACAGAATGGCTCCTTCATAATGTTTTGCTTCTGTCAATCAATCCCTCAATCAATAACATCCTTTGTTCTTGTTTTTTTTTTTTAAGATCACTGGGACCTCATGTAAATCAAAATGTGCCATGATGTACCTAGAAGAAAAATAGACACACATAAAACATTATTATGTTGTTTTGTTTGTTTTTATTCTCTTTGCTTTTGGCCTTAGCAACAGATATTCTAGCACATCCTCATCTGACCACTCTATACATTCCTCTCTCCCACAATGGAGAGACAGATGTAAAGACACACAGAGCTGAATAGCAAGGTCTTCTCTGTGTTGCCAGGATACAGCTGTCGAAGGCAAAGCTTGTTTTCAACATGAGTTTTGGGATAAGTGTTCTTCTGTGCTCCTGAAACATACAGTGGCAGATTGAAAAATACAGTCTCCTAATGAGCTGGTTTCCTATAATCTATAAAAAGAAAACTGTCACATTTGTACATTTCTTTCATTGGGCTTTGAAGAGTCAGTAGATTCAGCTCCAAAGCCTGAGAGGGTAGTTGACTGATGCAGTCTAATGGGAGGATTTTCTGAAGGAACAGCCACGCACAGTCACACCGTGATTATAGTCCCTGTTAATCCCAAAACAAGATGATCAGGATCAGTGAGTTGTGTTTACGGTTCAGCAAACTGTTCAGATTTTTTTTCCATTTCTTTTATTTTAAACTTTGCTCATGTGTTTTACATTTATCTAAATACACAAGCAAGCCTTCAAGGTACATAAAAAATATATTATTTTAAAAAAGAAAATTAACTGCAAAAAAGTAAATATGCCAAATCTCACTTGCACCATTTTCTCTGTAATCCGCGAAAAATACAATAGATGCAAATATTAATGATAATTTTATTCTAACTTGGCCTTTGTCAAATAATGGTCATTGTTAAAGAATTACAACATGTTGTTTTTTTTTAAATAAATTAATTATTATTATTTTATTTATATATATTTTTATATAATCCATTTTCAAACAAGTAGTAATTGATAACCCGAAACTTCTGGAAGTATTTTTTTTTTCTGCCTCCTCCCACTTCCACAAACACACCCCTAAACACATACATCGTTGCACAATCTTTTGCCCTTGTCATCCAGAGAATCTCCCAGTGCTAGTCAGCATCAAGCAGCAAGCAATGGGCCTCTGACACTCCTTTTTTCTCCCCAGGGACAACTCTAAACCAGACCATCTTGTTTCTTTCTTTTCTTTTTTTTGTCTTACCATCTCTTATCATCTCTTCAAGTCACTGTTGATCCTACTTCATTCCGTCTTTTGATTGAGCTGCTAATTCTAAATCAAGCCCCTAAAAGAATTAATTTGCTTCTTATATATAAAATTTTAATAATTAATATAAATATATTTGTTATTGTGGTGGACACTCACCAACATACAGTAACCAAATGATCAGCTAATCAACAAATGGATTTTACTACCCATAACATGTTAGAATAATCACATTTTTTGTTTGTTTGTTTTTAAAGAACTGATAATTAAGCAAGAAGAAATAATGGATGAAACTGAAAACAGCAGCCCGGCAGCTGAAACCATTGTTCAAACCGGAGATGAAGGCATAGCACAGGAGGAATCAATGACTAGCAGCCCGAGCGATACCCAGGATGGCCTGTCAGGACCAAATGTATCAGCAGACACAGGAAATCGGCAGCCAAATGGTAAGGAATGTGTGTTTCCACATAGCATTTTTATAGTGTGTAAAGAAATGACAAACATTTTTAGACGCCATTTTTTTTGTTGTTTCTTTTTTCCTATCCAAGATGAAAAGACAATGAGTCAGACACCTTTCTTTTATTTTATATTTTTCCTTGACAGTGGGTGGAGTCTTGGTACTTCTTTTTGAAAGAACAGTTTAGTCTCGAAATGATTATCAGGGAAAAAAAAATCCTTGGAATCTTCCGTAACCTGTTTCAACTGACGCCATGACTCCTTTAGCTGTCACACCATCAAGGTCAGATTTCTAGTTTTCCTTTTGGCTGGAAAATAAAAGCTATGCCACGAGAACACAAGGAAGTGACATACATTAAAAAATAAGGCGTTCAAATAAACTCATGTTAAAATTACATTTATGTTTTCAATTTAGTATTTTATGCCCAAATTATTGGTAAAATCAAGGAATGAAAACAAATAAATACAGATTATTCTGGGTATAGAGACTGTTATAGTACATAATCGGCTATAATGACCTTTTTGAAGCTATTAATGCGCAAGAGTAAAATCGAGCACCATGTGCTCAAATGGAGGGATTATTATTCAATTTTGTCAGAAAACTTGGTGTCATTTGGCCATTGTCATTGAAAATGTCATAAATCTATGAACTTTGTGGACATAGTGTTATCTACAACTAACAAATACATCTGAGTTGATCTCTATTCATTCTAAAATTAATGCGCTTTTGCTGTAGCAGCCCTTAAGTTGTGAAGCAGCCTTTAGTCTTGATCAAGTGTGACTCCTCAATTAAGGCTTTTGGATGATAGATTAAGGTATTATTCTATTTTATTTATTTATTTTATAATTTATCTAATGGTTTTGGCATTTAAGTAATTAGTCATTTATGGTTTTTATTAGTTTTACTTGGTTTTATAGTTCAGTTTGTGCTTACATGTGGTATGGATGTGTGTGAAAGTACTAGATGAAGTGAGATGATGTGAAAAGCTTTATTGGGGTTTTGGGAAATGTTTGTTGCCATTGAGAAAGCATACGTCGCTGGTGGATTTATGGTGACTTACCAGTGCAATTTCACAAATACAATGTATAACCATGTTTTTTTAAAGATAGATTACAATTAAAACACAACATAATAATGTAATATTGTTTTTGCACTATTTGCATGGATTCATGACATCAAATTCTGCCTTTGCCAATATTTTCCACACACAGCAGTTATGGTGTACAAAGTAAATGAACGTAGCGGTACTTGTATCTGTTGAGTTTAAATAAATAACAAATGCCACATTTAGATATTGTTATATGATTAAAAGCCCCCCGTTTTGTGCCGTGCATCATTAATAAACCACAAATGACTACATTTATTTACAAACAAACTCTGCTATTGCCTGCTATGGAGCATATATTAGTAAAGGTAATGACCTAAGAAAATAAATAAGCAAAACCCTGTGTCAGACTTGTTGACTGTCTTCTATCAACAATCATTCACTGTGAGGCTGGTATTGACTTCCTGTTCTTTCTTCTCTCAGGTGAAAGGCCCTTCCAGTGTAACCAGTGTGGTGTGTCGTTCACCCAAAAAGGAAACCTGCTGCGACACATTAAGTTGCACACTGGTGAAAAACCCTTCAAATGCCCCTTCTGCAGCTACGCTTGCCGGCGACGTGATGCCCTTACTGGCCATTTGCGCACTCATTCTGGTAAGCAACTTTCTCAGGCTATTCTTTTCCGTTATTACTCATTCACCTCTGCTTCCCTGAACGGACTTTGTTGTACCACAAGACGTTGCTCTCAGACAAAAAAAAAAAAAAAAAAAAAAATTAAGAAGTTGTAATTTTTATATTTGGACAGGCCCATGCATGGTATATTTTTTTGGTTGG
>JAUBOC010000160.1:8080266-8099530 GCA_032275365.1 Anablepsoides cearensis | reverse complement strand
ATCAGTCAAGTGAGCCTGAGATCAGCAAGTGTAGCATTTGCATAAAGAATAGCAGCTGAAAGGTGGATTCTTCCGGTCTATCCAACATCTGCACAAGGTTGTGTGTGGGTGGTCACATAAATATGAAAAAGTAATGAACTTTTGTTTGTGCATGTGAGGGAGCAAGTAAATGTGAGTCACTCAGAATGATTTTTTACCTTCTTTACACTGAGAGTCTTTTATGACTGATAAGCAGCAAAGAAAATACATTCACGATAATCTTTCGTTGCAAAATGACTCTTCATTACCCAGAAAGTATATTGTTGCAGTGACCCTACATAGTCATTTACATAATTAAATAATAATGGGAATTTTATTTTATTTTGTTCTGCCTTTACGGTGTTATTCATACACCACAAAGGGAAAGAGAGGAAAAAAAATGCTGAAGTAAAATAGACCACAACTGGTCTTGTCATTTTGTAACAAGTGGGTTTCATTTCAAACTCATCAGCAAAAACTCATCATCAAACAAATTGTCCAGAAATGACATCGCAACATTTACTGTTAGAAGCACATTTAGTTCTTACTCACTTTCCCTTTACATATCCCAAGCACACTTTTCTGCCCTACAAAGACAGTTCTTTTGTCAATGGATGATGTATCATCTTCCTCCAAATGTGTATGTGTGTGTCTGTGTGTGCATGAGTACATGAGTGTCATAGCCTCAATGTCTCAGACTGAAACATGCTTGGTTTCTCTGTTCTGACAGTACTGGATCCTCTGTACATCATTTTCTAGATGTAGTAGTCACTACTATTTTGAATGGCTTTCACTGCAGAGCCAATGACGGTGTTTGGTTCTCAGCAGAACACTTATGTGCCCTCCAGTTTACTCACTGACTCTCTTTATGAGTCATTATATTAGTTTAGAGTACACTGATACAAGACACGTAACTTTTGCCTCTGTTGTTGCCTTTGTGGAATACTGTCTTGTAAAGTATTATTACATCAAGTTTTTATAAATACTCTAACTCTTGCTTCATTGTGCAGACTGCCTTTGTTTAAATGTCAACTAAATGTTTGCATCAAAAGACATTGGATAGGTGGAAGGATACATAGGCTGAAGGTTTGACTCAGACAGAAGCAAATGATATGTCTTCATCTTCCCACTTGTCTTGGTAGGAATGAATTGAAGAAAAAAATGGCACAATGAATCACACTCCACCTCCATAGCAGTTTAACTTGGAGTTAGTTTCCTACCATCATCAAGGGATGCATGATCAACTCCATTATTTACTCATGCTGTGCCACAGTGGTGGGAGTTTGCTTTGTGTTTCACAGACCAAAGCGTTTTGAAACACAGACTTCATGGTGCAACTATCTGTCGCCCACAGCGCGTGTTTCAGTTTAGCAGCAGATGTGTGGAATCCTTACACTAGTAGTGGAATCTCCATGATCTCAGGAGCTTATTTTAGCTTTATTTGTACAACTAACCCATTGCAGGTTTTTACTACTACGCATGGCCTAAATGCTGCTGTAATAAACCGCTACCCACTGTGGAGCGGTGACTAAAATGAATACTTTCTCTCTTGAATATTTATGTTTCTAGTTGGCAAACCATACAAATGCAACTACTGTGGACGGAGTTACAAGCAGCGAACCTCTCTGGAAGAACACAAAGAGCGTTGCCACAGTTACCTGCAGGGTATTGGCTTAGATCCTACAACCAACACTGGATCTTACACAGGTAAACGAGTGCACGATCAGTAATCAGTGAAAATCCAACCACGTTGCTAGGATATGCTAGATGTGACTTTTTTTTTAAACACAGATTATGTTTGCCTAATAGCTAAAATATAAATCAAACAGAAATAAAAACAGCAAAAAAAATCTAAAAGTTTTTTGTTATTTTTTTAGACAGACAAATTTGCAAACCGTGAGAGTAAATTTTTACATGGAATTTTATTTTCACATGCTCTTATTTCCTCTATTTATTTTTCATTTCCAGATTTGTCTAATTTATATACTATTTTCAAATTAAATTTATTTTTCAGTCATTATATTTATTTGAATAAGACAAATTACACAGCAGTGCATAAAAGAGAATCTATAATAGAGCCACTGATGCGGCTACAGTAGTGCCACGGTTGTGGAAGTGCATTGTAGGGGTCACCCCGAGGGGGAATAAACATTTCCACCTGTCTTTGACCCTGGTCCCAGAAGACCTCCTTCAAAAGAGACATTTTATTTTCTTTAATCAAGATAATAAACAAAATAATAATGTTCTTTATAGTTTGGATTTATATTTCCTTTTAACTAAAAGTTCATATCATTTTATAAATCAAAGTTACATAATGAAAAGAATGATAACCTATCTTCTTGTATTATAAAAAGAAAAAACAAATAAACCCCCTACAGCATCGATGTAAAACAATTCCAAATCTGTCATGTGAGTTCAATTGCTGTGACAACCTCTGCAGAAGTGGGCCACCAAAACTTCAATTGTTCCTACTGCTAAAACCATACATGTTTAATTTTACTTCTTTCTTTTTTTCAAACTGGGAAATTAGTATGTTTATTTCATGAACCACACTTGTCTTGGGATACTTTTTTGAACCCACTAATGCATTTGCACTGTTTTTGTCTGCTGAAATTTTTAAGGTGAAGTTATAAAGGAGACCAGAGTCATGGCAGAATCCAACACTTTGGCTACATTTGATAGGGCACCTGTTATTGAAAGACTACCCACCAATGTTGGAAAGAGAAAGAGCACTACGCCTCAGAAATTTGTGGGTGAGTATTTCAGATTTATCAAATCACTATTTAAAGAGAAATACATTCATAAAGTTTTTCTTAAGCATTCCTTAACATTATGCTTAAATGCATTTTTTGATATAATAATTATGAAATTTATGCACACTTTAATTGATATTTGTTAGTGTAGTTTGTTCAGGAAGCATTTCTGAAATGTTAAAATTTAAAGTTCTAACATTTAAAGTTCAAAACTAATTTCCTTTTAGAAAAGATTTTCACTTTCTTCACAGTGTTGCATCATAACATTATATCATACATCAACTCTGACCTATTTACAAGACTTTTTTTTCAAGCTTTTTTTTATTTGCCACACTATTAGAGGAAAAGATTGAGCAAGCTAGAGCAAGCAGAGGACTCAAAGGCAAGGAAATGTTTTTCTCTCTGTGGTTAGGTACACCTGTACATTTGCCATTGCTCTTATCAAGAGAAAACAGCTTACCGCATCCCTGATCTGGAGGGGTTAAACAGTGCAATAGTAGATGGATGGGGCTTTCCGCCCCATAAGACTTGAACATATTGTGCAAAATGTGACAAACAAGAATGACACAAAAAAATGTGTGATAGGCTTGATGGGAAATGCAAGGTGAATTACATTACTGTATACATGTTTTGAACTTTAAATTTGAAGTTAAAAGAATTATTTTCCATTATTTTAATTTTTTTTTTCATATTTATGATGTTTTAATCATGCATATAAAATCTAATTTTGCTTATATTTTGTGCAACTCTTTTATCCATAGGAGACAAGATGATTCGCTACAGCTATTCTGACATGGGCTATGGGATGCACCCAAAGTACGAAAACCGTCCTGAGCTGATACCAGCACACTTGATGGACCAGACTATCAACAATGCCATGTCATATCTGGGATCAGACACCCTACGACCTATGCTCCACCATCCTGGTCCTTCATTATCTATGGGTGACGTGTTGCCAATTGTCAACCCTCTTTTTCATCCTGTCCTACCACTGAGCCAGCAAACAGACCGCCTTGGAAACTGTGACACACTTCATCCTCAGCCACCCCAGCACCACGAGTTCCCCAGCCATCCCGCCTTAAATGGCCCCACTGCCTTTGCTAAGCAGAACAAGCCGCTCCTGTCTGGACAAGCGGAATCACCTAGTAACAGTGGAGTTGACTCCGCTGACTCAGCTCGCAGCAGCCCTCAGGACAGACAGGGCTACCATGGTAGCAACGCCTCCTCAGGCCCCAGGTCTCGATCGAGTCCAGCTGTAATAAGTTCGGTTGAGCGAGTCATCGTCGCATCACCCAGCAGCGGGACAGGAGCAGGAACGGGAATGATGAAGGTGGCCCCGGAGAGGTCTGTGATCCAGGAAGGCGTGCGGGTGTTCGGACGAGAGGGCCATGAGTTGCGAGCCTTCCAGTGCGAGCACTGTCGCGTGCTTTTCCTGGACCATGTCATGTACACCATCCACATGGGCTGTCATGGATATCGAGATCCACTAGAGTGCAACATTTGCGGTCATCGAAGCAAGGACCGCTATGAGTTCTCCTCACACATAGTTCGAGGTGAGCACACGTTCCACTAAGAGGATGGGTCACGATAAAGGAGAAGCTTCAGAAGTGAAAGGAGCAATAGTCTGCTGTTCATTCTGACTCTTCTGAAACTGCATAGCTGAATGGCACTGTAGACACGTGTAGCACAATCAAAAGACTTATTTTTAAGCTACCTGTAAACTGGAATTGTTGAACAATCATATGAAGGTATGGGCCAAAGAAACATTTTTTTTACTTATTTAAATACTTTAGAGAAAATAAATTGTGTTTGTTTTTGTTATTTTGTATTTTTTTTTCTTCTAAAAATATAATGATTTAGTAACAGAGTAGCTATTAGATGTTTTGACTGTTTTTTTTTTTTTTGTTTTGTTTTGTTTTATTAGACAGTCACATTTTTCCGCTTCTGCTTTTTAAGCAATGCATGCAGGCATATCATAATCACATACCTTGTAAGCTCAAGATGGTGTAGAATTTAAATATCAACTAGATTTACTAGACTAACAGAATTTGGAACATTATACAAAAAGGCTCAAACATTTAGCAGATATTCATTACAAATTTAAAATAAGTTGTCAAATTACTGTAACTCATTTAAAACGAAAAAAATAATAATACATATATCTAAATGTCTAAATCTTGCAAATATACCACATTTTAATCTTTTCAAAGCTAATTTATTTTGTGAAATAAATAAATCAGAATATCACTGCTTTTGCTAAAGCAGTTTGTTTTACTAATTATTCAATAATTCTTATCACACCTTCTACATATGCTTCCCTAAACCGAGCTTGTATTCATCTTGCACTTACAAGGTAAAGCATTAGAATATGATATAAAAAGCACAGTGGAACCACAAAAGTCACCAATGTGTTGACCTCTGTGTTTTAAAAATTATTGTCAGGGACCAGGCATTTAATGTCCTTTTCTTTTACGTTATGAGACAAATTGTTGCCTTCAGTTTTAGCACAGCATTAGAATCTCAAACTTTATGCATTTAGATTTTAAACTATAAGACTGCATTGATCTGTGGAGAAAGAGTACTTGTTTTCCAGCTGATGTCCTTAAAATCTACAATTAACTACCTGGCTGTAAGACGGTGCTTTGTGGAAAATAAGCTCCAAGATATTTTGTTAAAACACAATATGTTTTAGCAGTTTACCATAACTCATGCTTATTAGGCATTTTATTTGTTAGACTTTGAGATTTGGTTTTGAAAGGAAAAGTGTATTTTTGCAGCATAGTAAAGTTATGCTACTTGGTCCCATTGCATAGAAAAAATAAATAACTAAATTTATTGAAGCTAGCACTTAGATGTCTGCATATTAGCTTTAATCATGCTAGAATAGGGCTTATCATTTTTTTCTGCTCGTCTTAGATGCCATCTCATGAACAAGCAACACACTAAGGTCTGTCACGTTCCCTTCTTGTCTGAATCGTGCTTTCTACGTTTCTATATGTCACCACCTTTGTACATGACCTTTTACGATAAAGATCAAGAAGAAGGACAAGTGCGCGCAAAAGAATAAGTGAACAGAGTGTGTTTATCATGTATAGTACTATTATTGTGAAGGCACTTATGAAAACTGTAGCTCATGTTCCAAACCACCTTAATAGGCCTCTAATAATTACAACTTTTTTTAAACAAAATGTAAAGGGCAACTAGGACATCCCCATTCAAGTACATTGAAGGATAATAAATGTTGATTTATTAGGCCAGTTGTGTTCTTTCCACCCTGTGAAACAAATCAAGATTAGGTTAGGTAGTTGGTCAAAGTCATGCACTTTATGTATCATTTAAGGCAACTTTTTTTTCTTTTTATATAAAAATTGCAAGTACAACAGACAACATGGTGGCCTATTCTGAAAATATTTATGGAGCAACACAAGCAAGACTCCATAGTGGCTTTATTCTGCAGTCTTGTAACGTTTTTTTTTTTTTTTTTTTTTCACAAACATTCTGGCATTATTAGTTTGAGGTAATCTAAAGTCATCAACAGTTGTTTATGCTCTAAGATGAAACTCAGTAATAGTTCCTTTTTGATTATATGTCTACTTACATTCAAAAGGCAGCTTTTTTCTTTGTTTACATCTCTCTTAGGTTAAAAAAACAAATGTTGGTACTGGAAACTGTTCACACTTTGAAGCTGTTTTATGATTCCTATACATTATTCTGTCATTTTGCGTTTGTATATATTTGCTTTTTGAGAGTACCAGTCAGATTAGACCATACAAAACAATTGTTGTTGCAAACTATTAGTTGATGGTAATCAGGTTTTGTTTTCAAGTTTTAAAAATAACCAAAACAAAACTTAAATCAGATTGCATTATATTAATCTACCCATCTATATATCTACCCTAATCAGCCATATAAACAAAGATAAATAAACAAAACAAGCAAACATTATTTTTTTTCCTCAGCCTCAGTGTAAGTGAGGACTTTACTTGAAAGTTCCAATTATTGCTCTTGCTACATATTGTGGGAACGTGTTTTTGTAAATTTGAAAGGTGAGTATATTAAACGTCTATTTTTTATGCTGAAATGTTCATACATCTAGTTTTGTGAACTTTGTGTGATTTTGAAGTTTATAAATGTTTACAAATTGTACAAGGAAGGTTTCTGGATGCATTGTATTTTTGTAATAAATACTATTGGCACAAATGTCACCATTGTTCAGAAGTCAGTGTTGACTGATCACCTTCAATATCAACTTTTTTATGTGAGGGCTCTCAGGTATTTGAAAAGGCCTTGTATTTTTTATGTCCTAGGATATGTCATTTATTTATCATGAAATATGCTCAGAAATGCTAATTTTCTGATGTCTCAACACTGAATGTGGTGAAGGAAGTTAAAAGATTGTCAGGTTTTTTTTTTGTTCTTTTGATTGTTTGTTTGTTTTCTTTTCCTACAAAAATAACCTTACATGAAGACAGACTGCTGTGAAGATTGAAATGTATATTTAAAGGCATGATTTCCTCTCTATTAAAGAACTGGTTTTACTTCTACAAGCTTGTTTGGAATTTTAAAACAGAAAGTCTGAATTGTATTAGTCTACTAAGCTTTCAAACTACAGCTGACTTGCAGCTATACTATGATGAAGGGAAGCGTTAATATGATGGAAAATCAATGAAAACGATTGTCATGAAAGATGTCTAAAAATGCGTATTGTCTTTGTTTCATCAGTAGATTTATATTCAAATGCTAGTATATTATTTAAAACATAACTACGAAATGGGAAATTTTATGTTAAATTGTCTAAGTGGTTAAATAAAAATAAAATAAATAAATAAACGAGGACTTCAGGCACACACAGGAATCAAGATAAACACAAAGTCTTAGTAACTTCTAGATAATTTATAATCAATATAATAAAATATTATTACATAATTTATTCACCATTATTTAATCAGGCAAATCCCACTGAGGTCGCAGATCTCTGAAGGCAACTTATTGTATCTGGTTTTTGGTCTGTGGGAGGAACCATTAGTACCCGGTGACAACCTGTGCAATCACAAGGAGAACATGCAAACTCTACATAAAAAGACCCCAGGTCCAAAACTAGGATCAAACCCAAGACTTCTTTGCTGTGAGACATAAGCACTGGGCCGTTGTCGTGCTGATCTGATAGGCTGAGCCAACAAAAATGTGATCTTATTAACCAGAGTTTTTGTGCATTTTAGTTGAACTTCATATGTGAAAATATTTTACAAATTACATCCTAAGTTAAAACTTTATTAAATTAATATAACCTGTTACATTGGTAAATTCAAATCACAATGTTCTAACTTAGAGAGAGGATACACCAATAAAGCTCAATTTGTGTGACTTCTCTGGCAGTGAGCTAAGAGAGCGGGTTGATGGGGCGTTTAAATGATTGTGGAAAGCAGTCATGGCAACTGACATTAAGACACCTTTATAGTTTATCTAAATATTACCTTTAAAAGGATTATACTTATAAAGATGAAAATAAATAAAAAAGTTATCTATATACATAATACTATAATTTAAACATGACATATTTAAGTAAAACCCTTTTGTTTCTATATCAAATTGTTCATCTTCTATTAAAGAATTGCTTCTAAAGTTCTTGTGTGCAGCCATCGCGTCTACCCCATACTGTACAGCTTTACAGATACATCTTAGTTTACAATAGGAACTGGTGTTTGTTCCTCCCCAGTCTTTGTCTATGAACAGGTGGGTGCCAGTGCCTGTTGAAGTTTCTAAATGTCAGAGCTGTCTCCTTCACCCCCTTACTTCTTTAATCTATGTGGTACACACACTCGCACATAATCATCCAGCAAGCACACACAAAATCAAAGCTACCTGAAGGCGGTAGCAAAACTGAGAGGTGCAAAAGCCTCAGCAGACCCCAAACTGTATCTTTTCATCTTCAGATTCCACTATTTACCTGCCTGTCAGTTGATTGTTTTCTCCCATCTAGACTTTGTCTCAGTTTGAGTCACACTTTCATGCTGGAGCGATACACCTGCTTTTGTGTTGTCTTGCTTTTATGGTACACACACTTTTCAAGAGAAGTCTTCTGATGAGAAAAACACTTTAAAAAACAACTAAAACATTTTTTTTCAATATAATTAATTTTACTCATCAAAACAATAATGGCTTTACTTGAATAAATATGCCATGAGTTCATAATTGCATTTTTTATTAAGCAGTTTAAATGTATCACTGAACAATGAGTAAGTCATTATTTTTTGGGGGGGGGAAATGAACTTTTAAGACATCTGAACAAACAGTTGCAGCAGCATTTTGGTATAGAGTTTATTTCCTTGGGTTCCACTTGTCACGGGTTTGACAGATCCTGTTAGACAACATAAAACCATGGAGGCATCAAAAGTATTGGAAACTATTGTCATCCACACCTCGACTTACTTTGCACTCAGATTAGTCACAAACACACCTTCTATAGAACAAACACTCACTTTGTGTATGACAAGTACAACACAACCCATGTTCATAGTAAATCATTGAAGTTCATTCTAGCTGTAGAACACATGTCCTTTATTTTTAGCTTATAAACAGCATGGTCTGCCTTCTGGAGTTTTAGTAATTGAGCAATGAGTGATTTTAAAGTTTTACTACCACAATGTGAATCCTCCTGAGGGTTGTGCAATCTCCTAATGACGAGTCTTATTCCTGTTTTTCCTGCCAGGTGGATGTTTGGACAGGCCCTTAAACCCTTACACATGCCAGAAAAGATATGTATGCAAGTACACACTCACACACACACACACACAGACACACACACATAACAACAACCAACACTCCTGGTTAGTTTCAGTTACACACCCATATTTAAGAAGTTAGTAAGGCCAGTTGGAGCACGGTGGAAAGCTGATATTATGTACAGTAGCTCTGTGAAGTGTTTGTGTTTCTTGCATTTGCTGTAATGTGAGAAACTGGGAAAAGATGAGTGCACTGCAGACACAGACTAATGTAGCATTATTGTTGAAACAATAAAGACACAATGGGAGAGAGGTTTGGACAATTATGCTTGAGAATATTTGAATATTTCGTCTGTGACTTCTTCTAGTGTGTCTTTTCTTTTTTCTCAGTGGTGATACTTGTAATAAACTACTTGTGCAACTAAACAACTGATTTACAACATCACTGAAAATAAATACTGTAGCTGTTAAGTAGAAACGGGACTCGTAATTTCAATTTCTGAGGCCAGCGCTTTGACACCTTGTGCAGACACTGTGCTAGTGAGACTTGGTGTCTTGACGCAAAGGTTTCTGGGTAATGGTGGGCTGGTTTGTGGTTAAAGACCGAGGTCTGTATATTATGTGGGGAGGAAGGGAACTTCCATTTTCCTTCCGATGCTTACCCGTGTTGTGCAGTCATGTTTGGTGACTGGCGTGAGCAAGAAGTGCAAATAGAAAAACAGGTGAAGAAAAGGGTTTTAGACAGGAAAAAAAAAAAAAGAAACAAATGTGCAGCTACACGTGACTGTGGAAAAGTTCGAAGAAGAGCAGACTTGGTAAAAGATAGAGGACGGGCAGGAAGGAAGAGTTTGCAAAGTGAGCTCAAAAACACATCAGCACTTGCATTGGTGGCTTCTTGGGAAGTCAGACCAAAAGAGTAGGGAAGACGGCAAGAAGCAACAATTCAGAAACTGAGACAAAAAAAAACAGAGTGAGAAAGAGGGATGAGTGCATCTGACACAGGAAGATAGAGAATGTGACAGAAAGAACGGGTTTGTGGAGCAGAGAGCACCTGCAGATCAGCTTGAAGTGCGAAAATACATTGGAAAAGAAGCTACAGCTTGAGGGGCTGCCGTGCAGCGAGCAGCTACAGGTTTGCTGTAGGAAACTGGGATGTGGGGATACAAACGCTGGTGGTTTGACATAAATGGATACACAGCTGCTATGAGTTGAACTGAAAACAGGAAGTAAGTGTGAACTCAAACTTTTTTTTTTCACACCAGACAAATAAAGAGAAGGAAGTTTCATCGGTTTAGGCCTAAATGCAGCCTAATCTAAAACTCAGCCATGGACATGTAACCACTGAAATTTCTAAAATTAGCTGCGCTTGAACATTTTCTCCTCCCCCCCCCATCTTTTTGAGTTTAACTGTCACGGAGTGTCTTTTGGTAGAGTTTTTCAAGAGTGAGACCTAAAAGTGATTAACAAAAAACAAAACAAAAAAAAAAAAACTATCGCTAGTAATTCAAAGGGCTGCCACACAGACAGCAAACTGTATGTTAGCCCTAGATGTTGCTATATTTCCATAACATACCCTGCAGCTTAGTGTGGCTAAGGAGAACTCACATCATGTCTGTAACTCCTCGTATTTATCTGCTCTGATACTCAAATTGAAATCAAATACTGATTTATGGCACTTGTGTGTTCTACTTAGATATGTAGATAACTTTCAGGACGTCAACATGGAGGATCAAGCACACAGGTGTTTCTGAAAAAAATGATGCTGAGAAATTGCCAGAGACTGGGCAAGGTCGCTGGTCTTCCCAGAAGGGACGTGAAAACAGACATGTTTACTAAAACTGAAGAAAAATTCCATTTCATACTTTTAATCTTGCAATTATGACATGATTGGTTTCACAAATAGAGTAAAGATTATGTTCAGAAAAGAAAAAAAAATCTCAATGTTTAAATCAGCAACAGAAAAAAAAAAGAAAAGCAAGTGTTGTTGTTGATTTATTTTGGTTCATTTAATAGAAAAATAAATACTTTTTATTCTTTGCTCACAAGTTATTCAAACATTGGCCTTGTTTTGCAGCTCAGAAAAATGGGAGAAAGAGATTTAAGAATAAAACAGTTGGTGCACGTACTTGTGGCACACTTCTCACCTTCTGTCTTTTTTTTTTTTTAAATGTCAGCGCTTTTGTTGTGGTTTCAGACTCTTGGGTCAAGAGGAGAGTGGATGAGATGGAAAGACTGACACACTTTGAAGCAATACTTATGCCTGCGGAAAAAAAAATAAACTAAAAAAAAACAACACTTCCGTCTTAGATCAGTTATGCAAAGTACAAAAGGAACATTTCTATGTGATACCTTTATTTAATGTCTCTTTGTTTAACCAGAGCTGCAAAACCTGCAAGACCCACAAACTGGTTTGACTTGTATCATATAGAGCTTGACATTAAACAATTGTCAACATTCTCAGCATTGCCAACTATTTTACTGTTCATCCTTATCAAATGTGGCATATTTTATTATTTCTAGTTTAAAAAAAATCATGTTAGGTGTTTTGCTAGTTAAAAGAAGAGTCTAAACAGCAAATAAAATGTAACTTTCCTTCAGTCAGTGGCAGAATGGTAAAATGCATCAACAGGTTTTTGTTCTGCCGAGTTTAAAACGTGCATCTTTAACTTTGAACATTAGAAAAGTTTTTTTTTTTTTTTAACCAACTAGTTTAATTTTCAGCTTAAAAAATGTGGGGGAAAAGATTTTATTCCTTCCTTTGTGTGATCACACTGATTTGGACAGATCTCTTCATAAGAAGCTTTTAGAGTTTTACACCAAATAGACGTTGTCGTCACGACACCAGCATTGTTTTTACTTTTCTTTTTGTCCGCATTAAAACAAGCATGTTTTTATGTTTTCTTTGATTATCTTTTTTTCCTTTGTACACAATTTCACTTCTCTTTAAATACAATATTTTGCTGCCACCAAGTGGTGGCTCGCTGCTATCATGCTCCTTTCAGTAAATGCAAAAATACTCTATTTATACATAGTTTGACAAGTTTAAATGCTACTCTGACATTAAGATAAATAACGCATGCTTAGATTGTGTTTTAATATTACCATTCTGAGGCTTTTTGGCATGCCTTTACACAGGGTGCATGTGATATATATATTTTTATTTCATTTAATTTTTATTATTATCTTTCTTTTTCTGACAGCATGTCATGAGTAATTGATATTTGATGTGAGGGTAGTTGAGAGCTATTCCCAACACATACCGCTAACCAATGTCATGATAATGTTTGTTTTAAGAGATTTTGCCAATAATTTCTGGGGTTAAATCTGTCTGTCTGTTAGCAAAGTATCTCATGAGTGACTTGTACCCTTACTTTCTGGGTTGTGAGGGTCACTTGACACTTTCCACCAAATGAGAGAAGAAAAGCTAGAAAACCCTAGAGCTAATCCACTAGTTAAAAGTGTAGACATGACTAAAAAAAATAGGAAGTTAATTAGATATCCTAAAAATAAAAAGCGAAAACCTCCACTATTTTATGCACAAACAATATCATTTTCACTACTAACATAACAATAACATGCAAATAAGAATGTTATATCAAGCACTGTTTATTTTCTTTATCAAAGATGGAGAAGGAAATTGATAAGAAATGACAGGATTGTGATGCTTTGCAAGAAGCATCAATACAAATCCACAAAGATTTATTCTTGATTTGTTTGTTTGCTTGTTTGTTTGTTTTTGTGTGTGTGTTTTATTCAAAGTTAGATTGAAATGTGGTAAATTAATGCAAATTTATCCAACAATAGATAGTCCTCATATTGTGTTTAATTGTCATGATACATTCAAGTATTTGCAGATGGTTCCGGCAGGGATAACAGTATGTTTCAGTTACATCCTGTAGATGGTAGCATTGTAAAAAAAAAAAAAAAAAAAAAAAAACCTTTAATGATTACTGCTTCCGTCCACACAGGTCTAATCATGCAGCAGCTCATTTAATGCAGCATTAATGACTTGAGAAAAGTCGTCTCTCTGCTTCATTTTCTTAGGTTGAACTCCACATGGTTATCCTCATTTGAACTTCTGACTGCCCTGCAATTTGCTCTGTAAGCGGTTCAATTTCAACAACTTCACAAGGGTGCATGACAACGATTATTCATGACTGAACTGCAGGTTCCACAGTAACTGAGTGACTGAAAGAAAGCATAAAGCATAGATATACAATCTCAAGTTCATATGTGGACATGATACCTTAAAGAAAAGAAAACCTTAATCTTAAAAAGGAGTGGTCCAAACAGTCGGAAGTTGCTGCATCTGAAACTGAGGTATTTTCAGTCAGAGGTTTAATATGATGTATGATAATGTTTAAAATCTGGTGTCACTTTGGAGAAACAGAGCATCTGTGCCTTTTACACTGGACTGCAGTAAAAATAAATTGAAAGAAAACATTTTGCATCGCCCTCACTGATCTGATGGTTTTGGGATTTTGAGTAATTCCATCGCCACTCGGAGCTGAATTAGCCCGCTTCACTCAGTGGACAGAGAGCATTCGTCAGCAAACTCAGCAGTGAGATGCAACTCAATGGCAGTCAACATTTCCCCTAATGGGAAACAATTACACACTCAGTGGATTCTTCACTGACTTCTGATGAGACTCATTCACTGAGGAAATGGCCACGTAATCATGTGTGTGTAATGCGCTAACGCTGCTGATTGCTCACTGAGTCGGGCTCATGCAGACCCAGTCAGGGCTTCAGTTCACTCTTTAGCCACTATATGAGTCTGATGGCAGGAAAGAATGTGCAGTGAAAATGGCTTTGAGTGTACAACATGTATAATCAGAGGAATACCATTACTAGTTTGTTTTTTTTTTCATTCAAATGGATTCACACAAATCTCCCACAAAGCCAAATAATCTCTAATGCACCTCTTTCTCAGGAGAGCGACAGAGTGAACAAAATGCGGTGGGAAAGAGGCACTTTTTAGGATTTATGTTTACTGATGTACACATTTGCAAATGCCTCTGCTATGCAGTAAAACTTAATGTAATTTGTTTTTTGGCATTGGTGTCTGTTTTATACAATGAAAGTCTCATAATAGATCAAACAAGCTCAAAAGTGGTATTTTTTAAAGCCTCACAGGTTTAATTGAACCTTAAACTATTCTTTTAGCAAATAGAGTGTGGTTTCACTCTTAGACAGGACTTATCCAAAACACTCTCAATGTCACATGTTTAAAGACAGAAACTGATTCTAAAACATGTTCATGCTGCCTACTTGTATTGATTTTAACTTCATTCATTCATTCATTCATTCATTCATTCATTCATTCATTCATTCATTCATTCATTCAGTCATTCATTCAGTCATTCATTCATTCAACTAAACTTGTTAAAAACAAAGCTGATGCCTCAATTAGAGCTGTTGCCTCCCAGAAAATAAGTTGCCAGATAAAATCCCAGCTGGGGGCCTAAAGTTTGCAGGTTCTCTACATGCGTGGTTAGATTTTCCCGGGGTACACTGTTTTCCTCTTACAGATGAAAAAAAAGAGAGAAAAAAAAGACTGTTAGGCTAATTGGTAAATTGTCTCTAGGTTTGAGTGAGAGCCTAAATGGTTGTTTGTCTCTATGTGTCCCTGCGATAGATTTGCTACCTGTCCCGGGTGACTGCTGGATATGGGCACAAGTGACCCCAGTGACCCTAAAAGGAAGATGTGGGTTGAGAAATGATGCCAGTTACTGATTTGAAAGGCCAATTTGAAGCATTACTTTCAATAAACATGTCAGGCTTATCACTGTTATCAAACTGTGCATTTAGGTATAAGCACATTTTTTGTGAAATATACAGTTCCAAAAAAAAAAAAAGAATAACTACATGTTTTGGACTTACATTGTTTTTCCTAGTTAATTGAAACAATTGAAACAAATAAAACATATTTTGCATAAAGAGTATATTTTCTAATCAGATGAGAAAATAATCTTGATTAAAACTGTAAAACTGTATAAGCTCTGTAGAAAATTCAAAGCACAAATTAAAGTGCACTTGAAGTATTTTCTTTCCAATAGATGAATGCTGATTGCTTTAAAAGAATGGTTTTACTGCATGCAGGACATTTTGAGAATGTAATTTTTACTCATGCCATTAGCTGAAAAACATTGAGTCACAAGATGTCTTTATTTTCTAAAAGTAACACTTAATTTTGTCTTAGAAAAGTAGCTACTGAAACTATTTTTATGTCAGCATGAGCTGCATTCCAATACAAATCCTACACAAAACAGATGTTGAAAAATCTCTTTGTGTCTGAACTTTAGGGAAAAAAAAGAATTGTTCAGACTTCACGTTTTTGCAAAAAGTGCACATCAACAATGAATAATCACACAGTGCAACAGGACGGTGGGGGTGGCTGCTGATTGAATTTTTATCAGTCAACATGTCAAATGATGCGTCATTCCTGTTTATCTTGTGAGACTTGAGAACAGCCCACAGCCTGAAATGTCAACTGGCATAATCAATGGCAATCTATGCTCAAAAAATTCTCATTATTTCTGTTTGTCCTTGTGATTACGGAATGAGAATCTGTCCAATACGCACATCTGATTAAAAAATTCTATAAGTATGTGCGTTAAATAAAAAAAAAAAAAAAAACATGTGCACCTTGGATGAATCAAAAGGTGCAAAGAAGGAAAAAAAGTCAGGGTTGTCAAAATTGTTTTTTATTGAACTGTGTTCACAGCGATTAATGCAGGTGACCAACCTGAAATTGACTTAGTACTCCACCTGCATATAAAAAGTCTAAAGCACGGTGAGTTTTTTAAGGTTTCTCATTCTTCACACATATTCACTGATATTACAAACTTTTTTTTTTTTTACAAACAATAAACTTTTAAGAAGTCTTTATACTGTATATATGTACAAAAACATGTATCCTTTTGTGTTGAGGCAGAGCTACAATATGTATTATCAACATTTGTCTTTGCTGTAGTGTATTGTATATTTGCACTGTATTCATTTTTAGCAATTGTTTTTTTATATATTTAATTTGTTGCTTTTATTAATTGCATGTTATTATTGTATTTATAATATTGTATCATACTGCTATTTATTTAACATCATGGTCAGGGGACTGCAGATGAAAAATAGCTGTTTGGCTAATTCTGTTTTTTTTATTTTAACTATGAATTGTTATATGTTTCATCAAACTGCACTGTCACCTTTTAAATAAATAAATAAATGAAAATAAAAACAAACAAACAAACAATTAATTTCAGTAGGGATGTGTAAAAAGGGTTATATATATAAAGTTTTGGTTGTTTTAATATAATTTATTTTGGTTTCATTTCACTCATGTTTTACAGATACTCTCCTGATTGAGCTTATGTCTGTAATTTTTATATTTTTATAATTACCCCTGTTTAACACAACAGTAAATAAAAACCCAATCAAGAATAAGAAATAGCTAATGAAAAACCAATAACTGGCATCCCGACTGGGTGTGCATTTTTCATCTGCGCTCCTTTTTTCTCGCTGCAACACGTGGCTGGCACAGTTTATCACACTGAAGGTTTATCTAAGTGTGCGGCAGAAGTGTTGTGCTGCAGGGAGAGATTGCCTTTACTTGCACGGCACCAACGGAGCAAAACAATGTGCCGCATGATAAAAAATTGCTTCATAACGCTCATATTGTGTGTCTGGCATCATTATGAGGCACAATAGCCTCTGGAGGGCCTGGCTTTTATTGGCGTGCTTCTTGCAGCAGCAAAGTCTCATCCATTAAACAAATCAGGGGGTTATGTATTAGATTAGCTGTACAGCAGGCGCTGGGGAATGGCTAGGAGAACACATGAAACCCCTTCTTCATCCTTCTCATAATCCCTGGAATAAAACACCTAATTGACAGCATTAAGTTGACACTGTCAGTGGGTGCCTCTTAAACACTAATGTATAATGAAAATACACAGTGTTGCTAAATTGCATTTTTGGTATTAAAAATGATAAACGGCAGCCATTTGGGGCATATTTAGAGTGAAGTCTCTCCTCATAACATGCTGCCAGATCTCATTTTTCCATACTTCTTAATACATTTGTGGTGTCAGTGATATTAAAAGCTCATTTCGGCCCAGAAATATTTAATAAAGCATCCGTGTGTTCGGAAGCCAATGTCAAACAGAGAGACAGGAAGCTAGCTGGTGGCAGGTTGAATTGCCCATCTCCATGCCCCCCACCCACTGTGACACTCCCTGGTCCTGTGACCTGTGCGGGGAGAACTGGACTGCCCCCCACTGGTTAAGGGTCAACACTGCAGCAGTAGTTCAAGAAGTGCCCCTCACAGTTCAGTGCACTATTCATATCAGCCAGCGACAGAGAGTTTTGACTTTCCTCAAAGTGAAAACTGAATGTGACTGTAAAAAAGTGTGGGGTACACTTGGAGTGGGGAAGTTCGGTTCAGGGCTTCAGCAACAGAAAGAGCAGCAGGACGGGCAGTGGCTGTGAGTCAGCGAGGAGTTGAACTACCTAATAGAGTAACAAAAAGCACTCAGTGTCTCTGGGGAGGAATGACCTTCCAGCAGCTATAAGAGAGATGTTTATGAGACTGAGTGGATTGTTGCACAGGCATATATTTTTTATCATACAAAATAAAAAAGGGAGGGAACCTGCCTCCCACGGTCATTATAAACATATTTTAAGTTTAATTTAATACGTAATACTCCTTTGTCTTTTTTTAAAGACTCTGTAAAAGAAAAATCAGACGATCCACCGTCTTGGAATTTGTAATTGCATTTTTAAATTGGTGGCAAAAGTTTTTACTTTGAGTTTTCAGTTTTGTTTCTGTCCAGATTAGTTCAATTCAACTTTGTTCTTTTTCTTGCAAATCATAATGAACATGTCTTCAATAAACTTTGTTGCACATTACCTGATAAGTAGTTTGTTACTTTTTTAAAGTGTCTTAGAGGAGAGGGGTTAGGACTGTTTTAATTTTGTCCAGATGTGTTGACATACTGTAACTCCAGGAGGTATTGAACCTGCTCTTATCAAAGGCAAAGGGAGGCATCAGCTGCAATGTGAAAGTAATAACCTTTTGTCAGATTTTTTACCATACTCACATTATCTTTATTAACTTGCTGTCACCGCAAAGTAGCTACTTTTTGAACCATCAAAGACACCTGCAGAAATAATAATAATAATAATAATAATAATAATAATAATAATAATAATAATAATAATAATAATAATAATAATAATAATAATACAATCATCAAAACTTTGAATACACTTTTATTTATGGCATTTACATCCAGTTACCCCTGGCTGAGAGAAAAAAAATACTCCTGATAAGAAGAAATATTACTTTTAACATTAATGCAGTTTGATAATTGAAGAAAAAGTGATAAATATTTATGACAGAGCAAGAAAAAAAAAACAATTTTGTTGTTAAAAACTTATTTTTGCTGAGTAACGTTAATAAGATCAAGCCACACATTTACAAACATTTTAATTACAAAAGCTACAAACGAGTAAACAGGAAAAAAAATCCAATTTAAAACCAATTATTGTAAAATTAAACTATATTTTATAGAATACTGATGAGTTCGTCCAAAGCCACCTGTAAGTCAGCTCCATGTTACTTATTGCACCTATAAATCCTTCTGGCAGACTTGATCTCTGCTGTTTTCCGTGTGACAGGTGCAACACAGCCGATGCACAAATTCGGGAGGTTTCGGGATCTCGTGCCAACCAATCGCGTCGCGCACCAACCTGTGCCTGGCGGGGTTTTGGGTG
>JAUBOC010000160.1:8055284-8068106 GCA_032275365.1 Anablepsoides cearensis | reverse complement strand
TTTCTCATAAAATAAGCTTCATTAATTACTGCAGAACATGACAATTTTTTTATATCCGATTACTCGATTAATCGTCAAAATAATCGATAGATTAATCGATTACTAAAATAATCGTTAGCTGCAGCCCTAATCACAGCAACAACAGCATTCAAACTATGTTGAGTCTAACTTTTAAGGCATCTGTGTTTGTATGAGAAGTTCAGAAGAGGCTCCGCAAACAGTACAGCTACCTTTTTATCTGTGTCATCACAGAGTATCAGCTGTAAGGTTGGCTTCCCACAGTTCGAAGGAAAATGAAATGTGTACACAATGTATTAGGGGGGAAAAAAACTATTCACAACAGGTGATTCTCAGCACAGATTTCAGGTTTTCTATTCAAGTGCCTTCTTCCTACCTCTATTCCCCAGCTACATCTATCTGTCATACCTCTGTTGTTAACAACATAAAACTGAGAGCCAACTGTGGAAAATATTTGTGTTGACTGCTGTTTTCTTTCTTTGTTTTTTTTGTGAGCTATGTTAGTTGTTTGAGATCATACAGTAAGAAAATAAATGACATGATGCACACACAAACATACACAAATAGGTTAAAAAAGTACATTAGTGACTTGTACACAATGTGTGCCTTATCCCTACTGTGGCATGCAGCTGGAATGAAAATATATTACACAAAAATGTGACACAGGGCCCAAGTTGTAGCTCCAATGGAACTAGTATGTAATTATTTTGTTTTTTTAATATTTTACCAGCTAATCTTTAATATTGGTTTTTGGTCCATGCTTCACAAAATAAATACATAAATATAAATATTTGCGCAGTAAATGGAATGGCAGATTGTGTCCTGCCACAGCACTTTTCTTCATATGTTAACCAGTCATCACTTCTTCAGCTGTAGACAGCAAATGGATAAAGACCGATCAAAAAATTGGCAGTGGGTGTGTTTGTTCAGTGTGCTTGTGGCATGTTGGCTGCCTCTCTTCACTGACAGCCAGTCTGTCTCCAAGGATTGAGTGATGGAGTGGTGCAGCGAAGCTGGCAGTGCGCTAATGGATGTGATGTTAATGACCTCCAAGCCAATAAACAAGCACTCTCTGTCTGTCCCCTCACCTCTGATCTCCACTCTTGTCCGTTCAATAACCTCACAGGTATGATGAGGAGGATTTGGACATGTTGCCAAAAACTTTAAATAGAGGCTGTAAAAACAATTTGTTACAGCTTATTAAAATGTTATCTTAGCCAAATATCTTTTGCTGCTACAGTCAGAAAAGTTGTTCTTATTGCATTTTGCTGAAATGAAGAAGCATTGTATTCTAAATATTTGTTTTGCTTGTATATGCAAATTGATTTCACAATCACTAAACAAAAGTTGACTTTGCAGCAATTTAAGGCTCAAACCAGATTTAACCAAAACTCCTATTAAAAATAAAAACTCTCCTATTCATCCAATTATGTCTATGAATTCATTTTGTGCTTTTTACCTAGTTTCTTTTTATCAATCTGCTATGCCCCCACACTTTGTCCCTTTCTTCCTGCCCTGGAGAAATGTCACTTGGGTGAGCATCGTACGTCAAACTGGCATCTCTGTCAGCGTACTCAACTAAAAGGCCATGCTCCGATTGGCTTGGGATCCCCTGGCTGTGCTCTGTCAGGCTGCTGCTTCTGCTTTTCTCCTCTATTCCTACTCTTATCGGCATTTTTAAACTTACAAAATACCACATACACCATATAAAATTTAACTTTATTTGTGTGATCATTCTAGAAAGTTTCTTCACTTTGCACAGTAACATTGTTGGTTAACAGTAGACTTTCACAGAATGATTAAACATGATATACATTTTAAATAACTAAAAGTAGCAATATTTGTGTATTATGTATACAGTTTTACATTATTATCATTATTTTTTTAATTTTATTTTTTTAATTTTTTTATCATGTCTCACACATTTAAGAAAATCAGAAAACATTTTCAGACATATTAACATGATAGTAAAGCACTTTCTGCAGGGTTCCTACACTTAGTCCATCAGTAAGTAAAGAATAAAAAGTACCAGTCAAATATTTGGGTACACCCTCTTACTCATAATAAATAGAAAGGTGCGCCCAAACCTTCACGTGTTTAACTTTAATTTAAGAGTAACACCTGCATGCATGTGCACAATTTAATCAAGAAAAAAAATAAATAAATACAGATTAAGTCTAGATTGCTAAAATATGGAGTATGTGGTTCTTTTTTAAGATTATTTGAACTAACAAATGTAATTAATCTTGAGCGAATAAAGATTATGCAACAATAGTCAATAGCATGATAAAAGACAACTCTAAACAACAAATACACCTGTAATAAAAACTAGTCTAAAAAGTGTAAAAATTAAAATTGCAGAGAATTTCGTAAAATTTTGAAATTGAGGGCAATTTCTAGTTAATGAAAGTCACCCACCTAATATTGATATGGCAGTAATTTGGATAGTTTCTGCAAATGTATAGCCTGTCTTTTTATAGCTTTTCTTAAAAATATATATATGGTTTAGAAAAAGAAAGTCAATAACCTGACTGTGGACAATTCTTGCAGTTGGTTGGTTACAAATTAATTCTTTATCTTAGGAAATCAGTTTGATAGCAATGGAGAGTGACCAATGGCTGTTTATAGTACGCGAGTGGAGGCCTCATTACATTGCTTGTGATTTTCTTCTTTTTTTCAGTGAATAGTATTGATTACCTGAAAGGCCAATAAAGCTAAGTTCCTTTGTGACACTGAATGCAGGTTTAGGACTACTTGTTGTCTTGAGGTATCAATTCCTTTAATTGTCACCCACTTAATTTGACTGATAGAGCAGTAGCGTGGTCTAGATGTCTTTGTAGTTTTTCAAGATTTTGCCCTAATAAACATGGATTTGGTCACATGTAAATAAGTCCACATTTCTAAAAAAATACATCTGTATTTTATTATCACAGCTTAAAATTTATTAAACTATGTGTTAGTGTTGAAGTTACCTTTAGGCAACATCCAGCACTTTGTCAAATGTTTAGCTTATTTATCAGAGAGAACAAGTTCTGTTCTTTCAGACTCCTAAGTCCCTAACTGTTAGAGGAAATGTTCTATATTTTATGTGCCTGTACTACAAATTTATCAACAATCAGTCATGGAGGTTTTGCAGCCAGCTTTATGTTAAACTTAAGTGTGAAATCTGTATGCTCTGCATTATATTGTATTATATCTTTCAAAGATAAACAAACATTTAATGGTCTTTCTAAATGTTTTTTTGTTGGAGTTTTAGCAAGACTATTGTAAAATAAAATGCAAAAAATAAAGCAGCTATTGATTTGTCTAGGGTGCTTTAACATTTGAGCAAATGGTGATCCTGAGAACAAAGCTGAATGCATTCATCTGTTTTCCTTAAAGTGTAATGGTGCCAATTTTTTATGGTTTCTAGGGCTTACCGCATGTTAGTGCAATGTGTGAAGCAGCAGCAAAGCCAAATTAGCGGGCAAAGCGGATGTTTTACCAAACGTGTCAGTTTGATTTTGTCACAGGTTGTTTGCTCCCGTCTCTAAACTGAACTTGCCCAGCAGTGCATTAGTCTGTTTATGCATGTACAGATGTGTTTGTGCAGCCATTGCAAACTAAATCATTGGTGCAGAACATTATTTTTTACCTTTTACATCTGTTTGGAGCATGAGGCTGTGTCTTTTTTTGCTATTTTATTTATTTTTTTGTTCATTTGCTTGTTTGTCCACCATGTGGAAGTACTGCGTATAAGGCTGAGTTTACCTGTAACATATCCGACTGGAAAAGTCTCTTAGAGGAGAGACAGAACATTTTTCTTCAACAAAGAAGAACCTGTCCAGGGGACCTACTCAACTTTTTCTTTTTCTGCCTGGATTATTGAGATGTAGCAGGACATTATGACCAAACCCATCTCATATAACTGAACAATCAGAGACAAAGGCGGCAGTTGGGTAGTGATGGTGGGGTATGGACAACTGTGTTTTTTTTTCTTTTCCTTTTATGCCATTTTCTTCTGTTATCTCTTCACAAACACATGCACTCATGCAGGGGCGACCTTGGTTGTGAAAGCAAAATGTTTAGCTTTGGAAGTTGGTCTCCTAATTAGCAGAATTAGTGGTAGATCAAAGAGGACAATTAAAGGGGGGTGTATGTGGTAACAAGGGTTCATTAGCATCACAACACATGGACACAGCAATGGAAAAAAAAAGTGTCAAAAGGATTCTCATTACGAAGAACCAGTGTGCATACACCAGGCCTCATGCAGTTAGATTGATCATTGGGAGAAAGATCGAACAAAATGCTCTAAGCCACACATGCTGAGACATGGATGTGCTCTCACTCACTATATAAGAAAGGAGATGCTAACACCTACAGTTAGGAGTAAAGTTTCAAGCAAGCATTCCCTTTTGTGCACACATGCACACGCATACACACAGAGACACAGCTGGTAATGTTTAGCAGAAAGGAAAACAAAAGTGAGTCTCTTCCTGCTCTCATCCAATTTTAGTTTAATTAAGAAGGGAATTAACTTTGATCTGCCCAGGGTAGTAGAAGTTTCGTAGCCAAGCTTTTAGAAAAGCACAAGCCTATAAGTATGCTTAAACCTCACCCTTAAAGTCAAACCCAGACTGTTTTCCATTCATACATCACATACTGTTTGAAGTCAATACAGATAAGGGCAGGAAAGATTCTATTAGGACTACCTGAGCCATCCTTGTTAGCTTAGATCTAACAAACTCGTGCCAGCAAGCCAATGTGTGTGGCTCACTACACTAATGGCATAAGCAAGAACAAAAGATCAAAGGTTTTAGGATGGCCCTTTACTTTAGTGGCTCTTTGGTCCAGTAACACAGAATAATGATGTACTAGAACAGATGCTTTAAAAAATGGGGGGGGGGACAGAAAATCTGAGTGTAATTTAAACCTAAAATGTGATGCAAACAGGAACCAGTTCTGCAGACATGAGTCAGGCCAAACGTAAAGGCAATGTTCTGTGTCTAAAAAGAAGAATATTGATTGATTAATTGCTATTTGTTGCTACTTACCTGCAGCACAGTCCTTTTTTTATTTATTTATTTTTTATAAAAATGCTGTAAACAAAAGCCCGATAAGAGTTTTTGTGCTGTTGTTTTTATTTGTTGCTTCTGCACATAGTCTGTACACATTTTTTTTTGTTTTCTCTTTGTTTAAGATGAAAATAGTGTTAGTAATTTTCTAGTTTGTTTGCTCAGATAAAAATGGTCTTTTTCTGTTGTACTTGTGCACATATTGATTTTCTCACACAACTTTAAACATTTTCAATTCCTTCCGAAACAGAACTTCTGCTGATTTGACACCCATATGTACAATATTGTTAAGTGTTGAAAACCTTTTTTTAGGTATACAAATATACAGAAATTGATGAATCTAGGATTGTGATTATAGCTGTTCAATCCAGCAGACAGTTTACAACAATAAATTTAGGCATTCAATGGACTTTATTACTGCATCAGCTTGCAGGTCGAAAGAGACAATATTATCTGTTCTCTCCTCTCTTGCTGCCTTTCTTTCTAGTTGAGATGTTGAAAAGTTTTCTCTTCCTTCCATCATCAGCCTCAATTTACCTCCAGCTCACGGGAATGCTGCATCTATCATAAAACTCCTTCAGGCTACAGGAGAGCGGGACAGTGGGATTGAGAACTGATAGGTGGAGGTGAGGATGGCGAGGAGGGGGTGTACTTAGATTGACAGGGTTGACAATCAGTCTAATAGGGAGCATTTGAGGAAAGTGGGAATGAAGCAGATGTTTCCTAAATGTCACCCGCACCAAAAGTAAAACGCCACCCAGTTTGTCGATATAGTTCTTCTCACTGAGTTGAAGGTGGGAAGGGATGATGAAAGTCCTATGAAGGAGAGAAGATTAATATCAGGTAGAAGATGCTAACTGAAGGGTGACAAGATGTTTAGGCAGAAGACATAAATCTCATGCAACTTTTTTAACTGTCTTAAAAATGTAAAGCTCTCAGGGAAAGTAAGTCAATTTGATATTTTATATCAGAGTCAAAAGAACAAAACTCTTTACACAGTTTCTTATCCGATGAGCCAGAATTCATTCCTTAACAAGGAGCTCTTGGCATCAAATTAAACAGAATTACACTTAAAAAACTGTAGAACATTCATGGACATTATATATATATATTTTTTTTCAAAAACAGCTGAATACTAATAGTTTTGCAGCTGACAATGTTTAAATGCTGATTTTATTTTCCATCTGCATAAATGATTTTGTGAACACTGTAATTGTGTGAATACCAACATCTTGTTTTTTTTTTTTTGTTTTTGTTTTTTTACAGATGGTTTCAAATGTATTGTTGAAAACTATACCAGAATAAAATTGTTTTTTTTTTTTTTTTAATTTGGACACCCAAGTCTGATGAGTGGGTAACACTTTCAGCAAAAGTTGCTAAGTGCATTACTTCAACAAAATAAATAAAATTAAAGAAAGGGAGAAACAACAGAAGAAGGGGGGTGGGGGGTCGATTGTTATTTTTTGTCTGTTTCTACGTTTTATCATTATTTTTCTTTTTTTTCTATGCTTACACTTTTTTTTTTGCTTTCTCATTTTTCTTTAATATCTGCTCATTACACTGAATAAACAGTATTCCTGTGCAAGCTGAATATAGCAGTTATCTTTAAACACACAGCTGTGAACGCACAGATATGCCTGAACAGAGTGACTAGTATTTGTGTCGGGTCTTTGAACTACAAGCACAGCTAATCATATTTTGTCCACACCACTGCCAGAGCCTAATCATTGTTTATATAATAGAAAAGTGCTGTTAAGTCCCTCTGTTTCTTTTTGGATGTCTATTTTCCTTAGAAAATTGAGGGATGTCATAATGACTTGACTTCCATTACATTTTTTTTCTTTAAGTAAAATAACCCATTTCAATTCTTTTTCTTTTCTTGCTATTTGTTTTGTTGCTGTATTCTTGAGCAGTGCAACATTCAACTAAATATAATTACTTGTTTATGTCCTGCTATACATACTCCAATGCAATTTACCTTCTCTGTTGTCACTGAATGGTGGCTATGGACAGGAATCTAAGCAGGGATAGGGAATGTTTATCTTCTCTCTTAAGATGTTAGCTCAAAAGCAAGATAAACGTACTTATTTCATAAACCGAATAATAAAACACTCAGAGATTTTAATTGCTACCATATTTGTTGTTTCCCCATTTTGTTTTCTCATCTGTACTCTGCTGTGCCATGCACAGTGTTAGAAGCAGATGAATACTATTCCTGAACATGGGTTTGCAGGGTTCTCCCTCCTCCAAGAAGGATAATTTCATCTTAATTACTAACAATTAGGATATAAAATGAAGTATTTATGTTTCCGTTTTATAATTCATGAAAACATTTAAATAAACATCAGTAGTTCACCATGTATTAGTGTTAACGGGAAACCTAGCTGTTCCAGATGGAAGTCATTCCTAAAGTGTCTGTAAGCCCGTGGAATTATTATATAATCTTTATAGATGTGCATTATTATGTACTGGATTGTTTTTTTAGAGCTGTACAATATTGTCAGTGATGATTAATTAGGACAAAATAAATGCTAGGACAAAATACTATCCAAAATGTATGTACTAAGAATTTAAATGTTTAGCCATGAAGCTTTTTAAGATAATCATGTCTCATAAGGTGAGAGTTGGGTACACTCAGAACAGGTCTTGAACTTTCACGTAAAAAGGGTATTTTACATCTTTCGGGTATCACCTCTGTCTTTTAGCAAATGACTAGCTTTGCTAGATCAAACTATTTTATTGACTTTTTTTAAACCATGCATTTCATTTGCATTTTACAGCTTCCCTACCTTGTTTGAACTTGTTTATATAGAGCTGATCTAAGGCAACCTTTTTGGCTTTGTACTGAATTAGCCTCGCTGTGATTTTTTTTTATAATCCCTCCATTGTTTCACCTGACAGCTCTCTTGTTGGGGCCATGTTACCCATCAATCAACCTTCAACTTGTTAAGGTTTGCCAGCTCTCTGGTTTCAATGCACACTCATTTGCATGTTTAGCAAAGTACATGTTTGCAAATTGCAAGCTGAGTCTACATTTGTATCTGTATCGAAGTACTTTTAGATTTTTTTCTCCTGATTGTCATCAGATTTAAAAAAAAAAAACAATTTGGTGAGTTTTTATTTGTATCTATTTAATGTAATTTATTTACATACACTGGTGGTCTGAGGAAAGACTTTCAGAAATAATTCTGAAAGAGCAGAAAGATAAGACAAAGTATAAATGCAAGCTTTGGGGTACTTTGCCCTGTCCAATAAAATCAAAGCCTTCTGGATCCTCTTGTTCTTTCCCCTGCTTTCCTGATTTATTAATATGTCCCCTCAGTGTTTCCCACTTTCATTCTTTTTTCCAGCTTGTTATACTTGTCTTTATGAATTTAATTTGCATCCATTTAGAAATAGATGAGATGCCAGTTCAGTGTCTATTTATTTATTTATTTATTTATTTATTTATTTATTTATTTATTTAGGTTTCTAAGTGATGGGCAACCCCGGTTTCTTTTTTTTATCGAGTAGTGATTAGTCCAGCCAAATAGCTGGAATTAGCAATGTAAAAATCTGCTTTTCCTGCCAGCTGGTGCAGATGCTCAAATTAAGCATCAGTGCCAGATTTTTAGCTGGCATGAAGCTAAGCTGGAAGGCCAGCGCAGAGGAAGAAGAGCGGGGCAAAACAAGAAAACAGGTTGAAAAGGGGAAGATGGAAAATGTGCTTGTGAGAAAGAGATAGAAACAAAGAGAAAGACAAAATAAGAAAGTGGGACTAGGGGGGAAAGAAACAGGGGAATAAGAAATGGCAAATTCTTTAGTTTCAGCCAATTAGGCTGAGAAGCCACTGGTAATTAACTCTCAAGGGACCCACTGAACAGTCATGCACCTCGTTTACATAATGAGGATGAGAGGCTTTTTTCTTCTTTTTTTTCTTTTCCTTCTCTTTGGTTTTCTGATTTTGGCCTGTTGAACAAAAGGAGAAATGCACTTTTTTTTTCTCCCTTATGACAAATGTCATTCAAGATTCCATGACATAAAATACCACAGTGTGAAAACAACATTAATGTTGCCATTTTACTCTTTTGAACAATTTCTTTATTGTTTAATGTGACCATTTAAAAGTTATACTTTCTACACCATTTTAAAACATCTAAGCTTCAGTTCAATACTACACATTCCACATTTTTGTTGAGACCCAACATTAAAATTGTACTTTCTGTCCCAACATTGACTTGTTTTCTAACAAATACAGTAACTTTTGATGTTTAATGACTAAACAGGTTGCACTGGACATGCGTATTTATACTAATAAAAAAAATACAATTGTCTTAAAATCTAAATAAAACAATGAAACAAATAAACAAACTAAATAAAATTTTAATGAAACTTGCATATCAAGCACGTCAAGGACGAGCCTGAACCAGGGCTGGGGAAGTTGTAAGCATTTATTTGAAGTATTCTGATCCTAATAAGCTCTTCTTTTGTTTTCTTCTGTGTGGTTGAAATATCCAAGGGGTAGCATGGATGCAATGTAGCATGAAGAAATTCCAGTCTTCAGGTTGTGTGTTTTTTTTTTTACTGACTCTTTTTTTTATGCTGCTTGCTTTGATGGTGGAGTTAGGATAAAAGCTTTAAGTTCACTTGCTATTTTATTAAAGAAGGCCTAATTTAATTAGCTTGCTCTGCATGCACTCACTATCAGGCCCTTCTGTTTCTAAACCCAAGGTTTCTGATGCTCTGAGGAGAAGAAGGCAAGAAAAAAATGAAACTGTCTGATGGTCTCCAAGGAGGAAGTGTCCTTTTAATCATACTTCTACTAAGATCCCATTACCATCCCCCGCGAGAGAGGGAGGGTGATACATAGACAGATGGACAGATGTACATTTGAAGATGATAGAAAACCCATGCCAAAATGGGCAGCAATAATAACAGTGATCAGAGAAGAGCTTGGATGACACAAAGTGCACAATAATGCCTCAACTAAACAAAAAGGTTTAAACTTTGTTTTACAGCTATTCATAACTTTTTCATCACTTTTTTTGTCAATTTCCAGTATATAATTGTAGTTGTCTCTGTTGATGACGATCATTAAATAGTACATTATATATTAGAAATGTTTATTATTATTATTATTATTATTATTATTATTATTATTATTATTATTATTATTATTATTATTATTATTATTATTAATAGTAACTCAAATACTTCCAATATATCTTAAGCTTACTATGGGAATATTTATCAGAAAGATGTCAAGAAATACAATAAAAAGCCTTTCTGCATGAAAAAAGAATACACCAATGATGCTTGCTTGAGGAATTTTGTTGCCAGTTTCAATTAAGAATTCATGCTATTATGAATAAGGAAAAAAGAAGAAAAAAGAACATCATGGTAGTATCAGTAAACAGACAACTATTAGAGGGTTTGGCAGTCCAGCAAGTGAATAGAGTGAATAGTAAACAATAAAACTTCTAATGTTGTTATTAGCCTAAGATTTATTTTTGTAAAGCAAATTTGACTCAAAAATATGCCCTGTTATAATGCCGTGTATTACTCATTTCAGCCCTTTCTCTTGGACATCATTTTATATATAAAAATAATTTTATTTCAGCATTTGGCTGCCTTAGGTAACTTCTGAGTAACTTTACAAAAGCACACTTTCAGAAAAAGAGTGTTTCAGTCTACTCTTCCCTGTATCTATCTACACTCTCAGACACCACTGAGGCCTGAGGGCATTCTGTCAGAGAGACATTACTTCAGTGTTTTGTCCTCCTGATGTCGGAGTGAATGCTGTGCTGCACGGCAGGTGGTGTTTCTTTTTTCTTTTTTTTAAGATGAGATGGTGGGGTTGATAGAGTCAACTTTGTTGATATTTTTTTTTCTTTTCTTTTCTTTATTACATTTTATTTATTTTTGCAATGGACAGCTAAAGCCTTTATTCTAAAAGTTGTTTACTATCTAAAACCTTAAGTGTTACTCTTTTGATCAGGATGGGAGTATTAAGACAAATTTCACGACACAGTTCAACGTCATCTATTGGTAACACTCAACCGTACTTGTTCATTTTTTCCATTTCAGGATATATATACACACACACAAGGTTCTCTGTCCCTTTTTGAACGTATTTGTGGTTTATTGAAAATCCATTTTCCATTGAATATTTTTAAGTGTTGTCCTTGCAGATATGACAATACAGGGTGCAATTGGGAGCAATGCTTGACAAATGAATAAATCTTTATATTTCCTTTAATTTATTTTACTTTAATGAGCTGATGTGATTGACACTTGCTTTGTTTTGCATCAATATACAAATGTTCACCTATATTTGAAAATTTGTAATCTTTATTCTTAGTTGTTGTTTTTCTTTTCCTTTTTTATTTATTTATTTTTTAATGCTGTGATATTCCTTTATCCTTGCTTTGGTATTCTGTTTGGTTGTCACATAATACACTGTACTGCAGTATTGTGGCATTCTATGTCCCAAGTGAAATTTTCCCATGATGACAGTAATGCATATTTTGTTTAGACCCATACATATATTGTTGTCTGTGATTTCCCTGAGAAGCTTTAGCAGCCTGCATGGATATCCCCTTTATATGCAAGAGTAGCCAACAAAAAAAAAAAAACACAACGCACAGTATGTTTTTATTTATCTCAGTCTTAATCACAGGTATTTGTAAGCTCTAAACATACAGAATCTTATGTGCAATTAAATGTGTGTACATTTGGTTTATGCGATTCTGAGGAGTGAGAGTTTGTTTCATCCACCTACAGTTGTAAGGTTACAAGGTGCTGGACTTGTTAGTGTCTAATCAATAACACAAGTGCTGAAAAAAATCTAAGTTTTCTGTAACCCATCCAACCTACTGTAACGGGAAAAAGTGAACTTGAAGTGAAGTTATTTAATTACTAATGCAAAATGGACATACACATAAATGTTTTTAACAGTTGTGATTAAATATAAATATGATTGTGTTGTTAACATGGACAAATTAGAAATAATTTAACCTTAATCCTAACCCTAAGGCTACTTGTGAGAATTTAATCACATTATTTTATTATTTTTTTCTAAAATAATAACAATAACAAGAGAAACATTTTTAATTACTAGCAATTAAAATTGCTAACAATTACAATTGCTAGTAATTGTTAGAACTTTTTACAATGTTCTGCCACATTTATTTATTTATTAATTTTTATTTATTTATTTATTTATTTATTTATTTATTTATTTATTTATTTATTTATTTATTTATGTTTATTAATTTTTTGCTCAACCTATGTCTTGCCCTGTAGGTCAGTACTTTGTTAACACTTGTAGAAAAACAAATCTTAGTTTTATTATTAATATTAATTACTACTAAATTCAATAGCTGTAAGACACAGGTCTTAAACTTGACAGATAGGGTAAGCAATATGTTCTCTGGCTGCTTGTATATTTAGTCTTCTTGAGGTGAAAGGTTATCCCATTATTTTCAGTTTGTTATTTTCAGTTGGGTAATTTGTTTTGCACCACACCTTGCATAACTTGTTTTGCTAATGTTATTTTTAAATTAAATTGGCAAAGCTGTAACAATAAAGACAATTCCAAATATAGGTGAGTAGGTTTAGACACCAGCTCACTAAATACAGTTGGCAATATTGCATTTTAGAAATATAAAGTTTTTGCAACAAAAAAAAAAAAAAATGTGTCGTGATGATGAACCTATTGGGGCCTGGCCCAGTCACAAAAAAAAAAAAAAAAAAAAAATATATATATATA
>JAUBOC010000160.1:8022244-8036947 GCA_032275365.1 Anablepsoides cearensis | reverse complement strand
ACAATATAGCGGCAGAGTTTCTATGGAACTAAAATAAATGTAAGCATGCATTAATCTTAATTTAAAGTTTTGATGTTTGCACTTTCAAGTTGAGAATATAATTTTGTTTCCATAATAAACCACATATTTTCACGGCCTACATTGCTAAAGTAAAGTTAATATAATTTCCATTACACAGTATCAATGTCACATCTCTGAGTCCTGAGCCCTGTGCCCAGACAAGAAAAAAAACAAACAAACAAAAAAAAACAATATCAGATTATAAAAACCAAGTATATTTAGTGGACACCAGAATTAACAGTTGCCACATTTTCTTCTTTTTTTATGTAATTATCACAATTGAGAGAATTAACAATTTAGATTTTTTTTTAATAGTATAAGTACCCTCTCCCATGACACTTATACTGACAGAAGTACCCATCTATCAAAATTTGATTTTTATCTAGAAACATGGAGTTGATGTATTACATTCTTGTACATTCTTAGCTTTAAACATTTACACATTTAATGATTATGTCGTAATGTGCACAATCAGTATGTACTGCCATAAAATAAGACCATTTTTACATTCAACTTTATATATTTGGTGAATTAGCTGCAAATGTACACATTTTGATTTTATGTGTGCAGACATTCTTAGTCATGAATCTAAACAGTTTCATGCATCTGTCCCTTTTCTGTCTGGCAGAAAATTCATACATCTTCTGCTGAACTTCAGTTTTACAGTCAAATTTTTGTTGAGTAATTTCCCCAAGACAATAATAAAAGAGGTAAACAGAAGAGAACCCTATTGAGCTTCCTATTTGTGTCATGGGTAGTTAAGCAAACACTCACAGAGTCCGTAAAATTTATATTTCAATTGAGCCCAACATAGAGTTTCTACTGAAAACACCCGATCAAAAATGCTGAAGGTGGTTGTTTACCAGAATTTTAACCTTTTTCCCTGAAGTCAGGGCTTGACCACTGCTGCTTTGTGATTAATAGAGCTTTCTGGTCTCTCTTCTAAATGCCATACCTTTCCTCAGACACAAGGGATGGCTGATGTTTCCGTTAGAGTTAATCTTTATAGGGATTGTGGATTATTGACGCTCATTAGGGAGACCTGCTAATGAATACCAGTGCCAGTTTTCTTCATGTTTGAAGAGGGAAATACTTTCTTGTCTGACTTTGTTGTCTCTTTCTGGAACAAATTACAGCTTTATGTTAAAGGGCAGGGTTTATTCAATGAATAATTTGTACTTGTTTGACATTTTTGTCTTTACTTATTCTAAAACTTGAAATGAATAGCATAAGCTTATCCAGAGGAATGCAAGTTTCAAGTTGAATGCTACCAAACAGTAATGATGATTATAACTATTTGATGAACACAATGAAGCAATATTGCTCTTAAATGCATTTTAAACACTTAACACTGCACTGACCTACCCAATAAAAAGTATGTCATTATTGTAGCAAATTACAATTGTTGATGAGCCTATTGTTATTTTATAATAAATTTGACAAAACATGTTAACTTTTTCTGTCAACAATATGAACAGAAAAGCTAATATTTTAGTGTCCTGTGCACATGTCCAGATACTGTCTGCAGTCTCTGCCCAAGTCCATCCAATATTGGTGAGAATACTTCTGAGTCCAGAAAGTGTTTGCCGTATCTTGAATAAACATAATACTGCATTCCTGTTATTACTGCTGTGCTTAAGACAGCACTCCAGACAAGGCAATGTTATTTTCCAAGAGTATAACTTTTAATGAAGATCACAAAAAGAAATAATAATAAAATAAAATGAAAATGAAAAATAAACAAAAAAAAAAAAAAAACGTTTAGAAATTGTTTTAAACAGAGTATTACTTTAATCTTTTTTTCTAAATAAATGAAAATAAATTTTAGACTTCAATCACATTTGTGACAGATCGTCTCGGTGGAAAATATCCGGTTTGACAAAGACCAAAAAAAGGATAAAAAGAAAAGTAAAACCTGATATTGATAGATAGATTAAGAGAGCTGGACTTTTACAATAGAACATCTTCAGATCCAGTGCCTTGGGACCTAAAAACCAATCTGTGTGTAGCTGAATGTGGTTTTCTAGAAAGCTCAAAGGCAGATAAAAACAACAAATCTCTTGCTTTACTCTGGCAACTTTGAAATACTACTCCTCAAAGGCAATTTTTTTTATTTTCTTTTTGGGAACACTGCCAAAGGAGACACACACACACACACACACACACATGAAAAGGCCTTTGTATTTTGCCTTGTGAAGGCCTTTTTACTATTCCCGTCATCTCTTCCAGGCTGTCACATTTTGCCACATCAGCTGTTTGGAGAAATACTGTTTCTGATGTCATGAATTTGGAGAAGGCCTTTTTTTTCTTGATGCTTACTTCCAGTTTATTTTGAGGAAGCTCCAACGTTGAGGGATATTTGTGGAACTTTTAACCTTAATCTGTAATTAGGTAGCATACTTGAACAAATTAATAAAAGCCTTTTATTGTCATTTTACATAGGTACAATGAGATTCACAGCAGCTCCTCTCATGGTGCAAACATATACAGTTAAAGTAAAGGCAAAATGCAATTAAAACTAAAAGTAGGTTACAATAGAAGAGTAGATGTGTTTAAATCAGATGTTGCACATTTCTGAAATTGCAATGTATTCAGTGGATTTATTAGTTGTCCAGATAATTAAGTCAGGCATAGTTGATGTGTAGAAGGTGGGGACATAAGGATAATCTGTGGGTTGGGAAGGTTATATTAGACTCATTCATAAGACAGCTCAGTTCGGACCAGGACTGGCATGTGTTCTGTCCTCCTCAGATCATTCAGACAAACACAAAGGCAGAAAAGTGTGCCCACCTCTGCTGCCCCTCTGAGCCCCCAAGCGAGGTAGTATTAGAGCCGGGTCTTAGCTGGGCTGACCGACTTGTGAAAAGGCAACCTGCAGTTTCGTGCTCAGAAAATGATAATGAGCTGATGGCATTAGTGAGTGACTGCAGGATTAATTAACAAACAGATTTATTACTGAGGTAATATTAAAAATGACGCAAAACAACTTTGTAGTCTGTTAAAAAAATATTGAACCACATAATCACTTAAAATCAGTTAATTATGTTGTTTTTGTGTGTGGGGTCATGTTTTTGCTACGACATGGGTATCATTTACCAGCAAGCATCAATGCAAAAGAAACCTGCATGCGTGTGTTTAATACGATTGAGACAGACATCAGCTTGCGTGACTGCAGGATTGATCTACAGATTTATTACCAAGGGAATAATAAAATCTACAGGAAACAGTATCTCTGTAGTTTGATTTAAAAATATTGAACCAGATTTGCTAATATTAGTTAATTGATTTTTTTTACACAAGGATGACATCAGTGAGCGACTTCCTGATTTTACGTAACTGTGTTGTGAAAGAGGCTATAGTGAAGTCAGTTTATATGTGAGGTTAGATCACGTATGAGTTCAAAATAGTTATGGCTTTAAAAAACAAAAATCCAGAGTCTGTTTTTGCTGTGTAGCACATGTTCCAATACAAAAGTACATATCCTAAAAAAATTAATGAACTATTTGGCATTAATGATTTGATTTGGATGTTGCTACATCCAATGCTATATATATTTGACAAAAGTCAATTACCATCAATGTTTGGACATTGTGTTCAATCACATTTAACTTAATTTACAAGGATTTTTACCACACTTTCTGGTTTTGAAGTTTCAAACTCTTCATCTATATTTTACATTAGTTTAGTGGTGTTTATCTGTATATGTATCTCTTGATCAAAGAATTTGTAACCATATGTTTATTGCCAACTGAGCTGCATGCATTTTCAGTTGCAGTGTATCTCAGTAATAAAACCTAATCACCATTATAGGGGTGCTGCAATGCATGCAGAACTTTTGAGGATAAGCATAAGCCTCAATAATGACTCACTCATTTGATTCAAGTGCTCTAGAGCAGAAAAATGTCTAGAGATTTGGACAAATGGTCCCCAAGACCAAATCTGTGTAATCCATGTTAGGTCTTTAGGTTAGTTGTGTTGATTATTTTTATGATTTATTTATTTTATGCCTCCTTGTTTCCATTTCACCATGCCATTCCGTCTGTTTTCTTTCGCCACCTTTTTGTGTTTAGCTCTTCATCTCTCACTTGTGTTTATTTTAATAATATCTTTGTTCATGTTTGCACTATGCCAAAACATTTCCTCTGTTCTTTGTCTTCATTTCTTTCTCCTTTATTCTTGACCTCTTTCTTCTCTATTTCTACCCCCCACTTGCCTCAGCCTTCTTCCTGAAATGAGGTGATAACACCTTACTTTTCTCAGTGGTGTAAAGACATAAAGGGGTTATCTTGCTCTTCCCACCGTATCACTGTAATATGACTCCACCACTTATTCATAGACATACACCTTCACACAGAATGGATGGGGGCCTTTCTGTGCTATGCATCTCATAAAATTTCACAGCATAGAAGTTTGACTTCTGAGGGTTAGGATCAGTCACTGAACCTAATTTTGCAACATTGACATTTATCTCAATTAGAGCATCATAGCTGAAACCATTAGCTTATTTAACGTTCAGACTGGAATTATAAGCTTAGTTGATTGCCCAAGCATTTTTCATTTTTACATGTACTTTTTGAAAAAAGTGTTTTTTTAAGGCAATATGTATTCTGAACACCTTTCTAATGTTTTTAAATATACGTTTGGAATATCAAAAAAAAAAAAAAGAAAAAGAAAGAGTTTGTTATCACCATTTGTGATTGGATATGACAAAAAGAATGGGAGAATATCAATATTACAGTGGCATCCAGATGACTTAATTTACCTGTTGGTCGGCAGGGCAAGCAGTCACAAAGTGTTTGGTTATTGCCTCCTAAATCTCATGTGAGCATATTGACTGTCCACGGTGAGCTAATTATTGACGCTCAAAGCCCATAATGCTGCCAGTGGCTAAAGAATTGTGTAGGGCACAGAGATAAACTTCTCAAATGCTGCTACCAAGTCCTGGACAAACACCCCAGGCTTTTGTACAACACACAGGCTGCACCAAAAAAAAACTAAAAATGAACTCCACACAAAAATGGATCTGTTTTCTTTTCTCTGATTTTCATACAACTGCTTGTGTATTGCTCATTTCCCTCTCAGATACCCCGGTATCATGCACATAGTTAATAGAGGTCACATTGAGATGGGTATTCAATGGGGCTTTTACACACTCTTGTTTCTAACGGTTCCTCTTTACAGTGATAAGAACCCCTCTGTAATGCATATGAGCAGAGTGTGAGAGATTGATTGTGTTATTGTAGGTCGTGTTTGTGTGTTAATTTCTTCCTTTTTTTTTCAGTCAACTTCATGCTTCGTTGTGCTTTTGTTTTTTTTCACCATGTCAAGACTGAAAGGATGTGTTTGTCTATAGTTGGTCCGTGTATCTTCTGAAGACATTCTGTTTTGTTCAAGCTGACACGTTTGGCTATCTATTTTATTTATTTATGAGCCGGTACATATGCCTGTGCTTCTTTTCTTTTTGTCAGTGTTTTTTGTCTCTGACCATCCTAATCTGTTGGCCCAGCATTACGTTGGACCGCCCCACCACTTTGACATCATTGACAAAGAGTTAGGCGGTCTGTGAGTTAGGCCTGCGGCCCTGTCATTTCTTAGGTAGACTGATTGAATTCTATTTGTCCCCGCTGTGGAAAGGCAGCAACTACAAACATATAAACAGAGTGGAACTGCATGGCAGTTGGCCAACACTGACTGCCTGAATTCCCTGTGACAGGAGGAAAGATTGAGAGTGTGTGAAAGTTAAAGGCTTGAAAACAGTGAGCTTCAAGGCCATGCTTTTTTTTTTTTTTACTGTGCACGGCAGCAAGGATGATGGAGGTTACAGAGAGCATGATGTGACTGACTTTCAAGAGTTCAGCTGAGACTACAGGTTCTGTTTAATATCTTTCTCATTTTCTCTTTAAGAACAGCCCAACCTAGAAAAGAAAACAAAACAATTACACAAATATGTTTGTTCAACTTGAGAACAAACTGAGGTGTGGCTGGCTGTGTGTTGGGATGGTTAGATAACATGATAACAACTGTTTGCTTTCTTATTGGCTCTAAAGGCCACAATCTGTAATAAGTAAATAATACGAGGGTTTTTCAAACATTACACACAGAAGAATTATTTAAAAAACTATCTTATACTGCATTTTTTTCAGCTTTTTTTATCGATCATACTGTACAATAAGGTGAGTTTTCTTTGGTCGGCAAAACTGTTGAAACCTCTAAATGCAAATCTAATCAGTGTGTAACGAGAATATTAACAACTCAAATTGATTTGATGCATCTCAGTAATCCAGGTAGAAAAACAAAAAAAGATTAAGTAGGTCCTCTGGATGGGTTCTTCTATAATGAAACATTTTCTCTCTTCTCCAAGAGACTAAAGTCTGAGGAAGAAGTCTCTCTGTGAAGAGACAAAACATTTCAGTAGATCTTCTTAACCTTTTTTTCAATTTAAATTATTTCAAAGGGTTCCTTTTACTATTGCAAAGCACACAAAAAGTAATCCTTATCTTAAAATGTATTTTCTTTCTTTACTAATGTTCTTCATAGTATCAAAGTGCTAATTTACACATATTCTATGCATAGCATTCAGAAAAATAGTAAAATGTCAAATTTTACTTGCTGTCAAAACAGCAAGTAAAATATGTCTACCATGGTTTATTTTATGAGTGGGATCAACACAATGCATTACTGCACATCAACTTTTACTTATTTACTGTTATTTTACTGCCTAATTATTTTATTATGGTTAAAACAAGAATGTTTTCTATGTTTTTGAACAGACACAACCGAGGCTGCTTGTTGAAGGTTAGTTATTTTTTTGGTTGGTTTTTTTTTTTCATTGTTTTTAGCCATGGTGTGCTTTGTAATTGTTTGGCCCCTCAGCTCTGTTCTCTGGTGTCTCTAAGGTGGGTTAATGATGAAGAGGAATATCTCTTGTGCTGGTGAGGCAAGGACAGGCCCTGTTAACTTGGCTCTCTGGTGAGTTGCAATGACAAGAGGCTTCACGGGCCATAAACCCAGAGGGATGAGGGAGACTTGAAAATGGCCGACCGTCTCAATTTTCTGCCACGCTGCCTCCTCTCATTTTTCCCCACCTTTGTGTGTAGGTGTGTGTGTGTGTGTCTGTCTTTTATTCTGATTATCACATATTTTCTTTTTTTTTTTTGTAATTTAGATTTTCAGCACAGTTCAGCGTTGTCAGTATTTTACTTTGCATCCACCATTTTATTTATTTTTATTTTTATTATAACTCCTTATACTCACCAAGTTCTTTGATACTATAAAGAATAAACCACATGTGTTAAATTCTGTTTAAAGTGCATTTAAACTCCACCTTGAAGGTTATAGTTAGTGTTTATAAGGGGAAAACATATAAAAACTGGAGTTTGACCTGAGCGTTGCACACACTCACTTGCGCTATCTCACGGTTGCTTATGGAATATTACCAAACCCGCTGAGCAGACTGTCACATTCATTATGATTGCTCCTGGCATATCGGGTCGCAATTATCAACGCTGGCTTATTCACTCTTTAATTGCCTCATTTAATTTGTTCACATTTGGTGCTGAACAATGTCAACCTACTGCAGTTGAAAGCAATTTGCTCCAAGCACATGTAATATGCACGGCCACAAACCCTCTGTGTGTGTGTGTGTGTGTGTGTGTTTGGGTGAGTAGAAGCATGAAATATAACATATGACAAATGCAGGAAAAGCTCATTTTGTTGACATTATAGGTGGTAAATATAGCATCATTTTGTAGAACCTTGCTGATTTGTTATATTAATATAATATTTTTACTGTTACGCGTCGCAGTGGTTAAAGCAGTTGCCTCACAGCAGGTCACAGATTTGACTCCTACTTGAGGTGTCTTTGCGGGGTTTGCAAGTTCTCCCTGTGCATGTGTGAGCTTTGTTTTGGTACCCCGGTTTCATTCCACAAACCAGAAACATGCCTGTCGGGTTAATTTGTAACTCTAAATCCTCATTAGGTGTGAGTGAGAGTGTGAAGGGTTGTTTGTCTCTATGTGGCCCTGTAATGGACTTGCGATCTGTCTAGGGTGTCCCCCACCTCTTGTACAATGACTGGAAACAGGCATAAGCTGCACCACAACCCTATACAGAAAAGCGGTCAAAAGAAAATTAATGGATGTTATGCATGGTATATATATAAACCATTCTTGCTATTTTAATTATATTCTCACTCTTTTCAATATTTATCATTTCCTCAATTTTCCATGAAAAACTAAATAATAATGAATTTTGTGCTTTATTTGCTTGAAAACATATAGGCAATTCTGTTAAATTTGTTGCAAGTCTTTATTGTAAACATCACTCCTAACAAACCCAGTATTTAAAAATCAGCTCACAATGAGGAATTGTACTTTCAAGAATATGCCCTTTAGGTTTTAGTGAACATATTCTTGTTTATAGAGCAAAAGTGTTCAGTAGATGGAATTACAAATGGAAAAATCAGCAGAGCAGTTTTAGGGCAATGTTAGAGTGAACTGATAGAATACTTGGACTGTTGCTGCAATAAAAAAGGAGACAACTCAAGCATTCTGTTTTAAATTTGCTCCTCACCAATCAGATGTCCTGCACACTTGAATATGTGTACTGCAAGTGAAATGACAAATCTGCATTGTGAAAGTAGTGAAGTGTAGTCTTTATAATCCCAAATAAATAACACTTTTAGGCTCTTTGCATTACCCAACTTTTTCCCCCTACTGAATCATTTATTGAACACTTTTATTGAAAGTGTATTTGTTCATCTGTTTGGTTATGTAATTGCTTGATATAGCTTATGGAATTACACCTTCCTCAGTTGAATATGTGTGCCTGTATTAACCACTCAGTGCAAAGCAGTGATTCATGGTCTGGTGTGTGCAATTTTTTCTTTCAACAGGAAAAATGCAAAAAAAAGAAAAAAAAAAAAGAAAGAAAAAAAAAGTTACATGGTGATGCAGACAAGTGTGGGAAGAAAACCGGAACACGCAAAGTGTTTCAGACAGTTCAGGAGAAATGTTTTCTCAAAGAAGCTGCTGCTGTTTTGAGTCAACATGGTTCTCTGTAAGGCAGCAAAAACTGATAGTCTGAGACTTAGATTTGTTCATGTATTTGTTTATATGCAATAATTTAACAATTTTTATATTATAAATATCAATAAATAAACAAATACTTTGGATGAATATATAGTATGAAATCTATTCTTTTTTAATATTATTTCTGTTTTCCTTTAGCTTAGCAGGTTGAAATTGGCAAAATAACACTTCAGAGAACTGTTTCTGCCACAGCGTTTTCATCACCACTTGACACAGCTGTGTGGTTCAGAACCCTAACCTATAAATGTGACCACATTGAGTAGTCCCACTTGCACTTTTAGCAGGTTAAAAGTGCTGACCTAAAGTTAGATGTCAAAGCTGGCAATGTTGTGTTTAATGAAATGAAACTCAACAAAAGACAGCTTTAACAGGCAGCGAAAAGACTTGTTTTTGAGCCATCTACTTACAAAATGTCTTCAAGAATGTGTTATTTACACATTATTTTTGTGCACAGCTGACTTCATGACCATATATTTTTTTATTATTAATTATATTAAGACAATGTTGTCTTGAGTATATTTAACCACAGAGGGAAAATGCAAATGTGTGTGCGTGTTTGACATGTGTTTCTACAAATCCATTACTGGTTCTACATTACATGAGTATTTGAGTATGTCAGGCATGTCTTTGCATTTGTGTGCGTTAGTGCCATTGCTAAGTCCAGTGGTGATGTTGGTCTCATTAGGATTGATGAGGAGCACTCAATGTCACGGCTGGGTTAGCAGTCCATTGTCGGGCCCAGAACAGAGCTGCCCTGCCACCGAGCTCTCAGCTCTGCAGCGCACAACATAATTATCTGGTTAAACGTCAAATGAGCGGGGCAATTTATTCATCTAGGTTATTTATGAGCATAAGTGGGTGGGGTTTGGGAAAAGGGTGTTTGTTACCTGCCCTTTTCACAAGGTTAAACATTCTGTTTTGGGGTCACCTTGTTAGTAAATAACAGGCAGGAAACTGGGTAAATGAAGTGATCTCATCCAAAAATATTTCATCTAAACTGAACATGAGCTTTTAATTGTAACGTTGTTCTTAAATGTTAATGACTTATTTTTTTTGAAATGCCAAAAAAATCCAAAACAATCAATTAAAACAATATGTGATGAAAATGTAAACCTGATTCATTTGTTTATCTGTTCATTAATTTTTAACATCAGTTGTTTTACATTTTACTTAATTTAATCTACTTTCTTAGTTGTTTCAAGTTATTAAATACTAAAAAACAACAAAAAAAAAACTGAAAAAGAAACATTTCAAATTTCATCCGCATTAGTGAATACATGTATTATGTATTGTATAGGCTGTTGAATGAAATGTAATAAAAGGGTTTAAGACCTTTTCTCAAAAGGATCTTCACCTAGCTTAAGTCAGGAAGTTAGATGAGTAAAATTAAATCGGCACCCCAATACTGAGCTTTAGACTATAGTTTGGCTCTGTCTGAAATCCTTTTGTAATGCCTCAGCTTGACTAATAAGCTTCCAGGAGTGCACAGAGGATCGAATGAAACAGAGGCGCACAGCTTCAATGATTTAAGAAGACTTTCTTTAACAAAGTGGGGCAACGATGTGCAGTGAATTTCTTATGCGAGGGGAGTGGATGTCTTCCTGTGGGGAGAGGAAGTGTTACCATCACCTAAAAACCTCCTCATTAGAACACACCATATGGTATTGCCACACCGAAGCCTGGGAGCCAGTGAGCTGGAGTCTACAAGTGGGTGCACATTTTGCTCACTTAGAAACCATCATGGTGAGGTTTCTTGATACAAGAAGATACATTTATCATTTTTGAAAAGTTTAAATTCAACTGCTCTCCTGAAAAATTGAATTATAGATAAAGAGGGAATATGGAGGAGGGGACAAAACAAACCCTGTAAATATGCATTAAGGAGGTTTTTGTCATTCAGACTGTCTTTATTTGTACATTTTGTTGATCCAGTTATCTGGAAAAAAGATCACAGAAGTGTCATTTCATTTTACACCTGGACCATGTAATAGTGCACCAAATTGATACTTTACATGATGTGATTACTCAGGCAGACGTGAGGTTAAAGACGATGTGTCTCTGCCTCAGTGCTACACTTTGATTGCAGAAACAAGATACAAATTGGAGGGAAGGTGCTGAGAAGAGCAGAAATTATTTACATATAGCATGCTGTTTAATATTTTACCCAAAAATGTTTTATTGTTTTTCTTAATGCATCTTTTTGGTTTCTGCCTGTCATACTGTATTGTAAGTAATGATGTGTGATACTACTTTGTCTTGAGCCTTAGAAAATATTTAGTTCAGTACAGCAATGTTGAAAATGAAAACTTAACAGATTTTTGCCCTTCAGCTGTTTATCCTCATAGATAGATATGGAATAAAAGAATAATGTGGTTGGCATTATGTCTCCATAACGCTTCTTTTCACAGTTATTTCCAGTGGCTATCAACTGGGCAACAAGCTCTCTTTCCTCTAATAAATAATGAGATGATTGAATAAAAATGAGAAGAAAAAGGGCCAATCACTTTTAGTGGGATGAGGCAAAAAAGCAGCATCCATCTTTGACTGACGTTGTGTTCTGCTGCATCATTCAGGCAAGATGGATTTTAGTCTTTGTCTTTGTGTTGCTTGAAAGTATCGCATGCATACTAAATAGCATGGAAATTGGCTGGTAGTCAAATTGTTTAAACAAACAGTTTTAAAAAATGTATTCTTTGGGACATTATTCAGGAGCAATTTGACAATAAATACACAAACATAGGAATACATGCATTCTGATTATGCCTTTTTTACGGAGTCAGCCAAGGGTCAGCGGGTGAAAAAAAAAAAAAAAAAACGGCCGGTGGAAATCCGTGCGCACGGATTGCAGAAACTTTGAGCACGGTTTAGTAATCCATGTGCACGGATTTCCACCGGCAGATTTTTTTTTCACCCGCTGACGCTTGCCGGGTTCCATACTTTTCTTTAATAATTCATGAATTTTAAATTCCTAAATTACAGTTAGAAACCAACATTTACTTAAGGTGGTGTAACTGCAACAAGCCTATTACTAAATGATGCCATGCAGAATTAAAAAAAAAATAAGAATTGTAAAAACCTTTTAATTTCACAGACCATCCACTAATTTGTTTGTCAATCTTAATTTCTATATCACAAGATGGAAACATGCATGCTTGAATAAGTTTATACTTGAGAAAAGGCTACTGATTGAATAGCTATTGCTAAGATCTTGTTGAATGTGCCAGAAATTGTAATTGTGCTTGACTTTTATAACATCTTTTAGCTTTGTAAAGACAGCATAAACATACAGAACACAAACATAAATTCATATTTTGGTGCTGCTAAAATATGGTTATTGTGTCAATAATTAAAACTTGAGAATAATCGTACAATACGTGTAATTTGATTATTTTCAATATATATATAGATATATGTATTGAATGTAATCAATATACTGTAAACATGAAATATGTGAATTTTTAAATTATAATAAATATATTAAAATATTTTGTTTTATATTTTTTTTCTGAGTACTGAAGAGCTGCAAGCTTTGCCTGAAGACAGTCCTGATTCTGAAGCTGTTGCACCCCTGGTGTGATATGCGGACACTAGTGAGCACTGTGCTTGTTTTATAACACAGGGAGGTTTTATGACACTCATTGATTCCTCAGCCCCCTCTTCCCTCACACTAGGGGCAAAAGGCCAGAACTGAGAAGTGATTCTCATCATTATTGGCCCCAGTCTCCCTGCTGCACCAACAGTCACAGACCTGTAGCAGAAAGGTCAGATAAATTACTTCTCCTGTGTGTTTGCTTTTTAAGATTTGGTTAGTTGCAGATTTATTGATTTATGAATTTGTTGATTTTCTTTTTTTTAATACTTTGGTGTACGACTGTTGTTGGTAGAACACATTTGCACACTGTTTTAAAGCATGTGCATTCACTGTGAATTTGATGCTTTGATGCTTTGAGCATGTTCTCGATGTTTATTCCAGTGGTGTGATCATTCAAAAAAATCTAGGTTAATGTGTTCATTTGTGTTTGTTTGTTAGTTGATTTGAATGCAGCTTTGAGTCTAGAGTTGTGAATGTGTAAATGAATGACTGTGGGACTGTAGATATTATTTTGGTCTAGATTTAATGCATGTTTGACGAGCTGTTTGTATGCCCGTATATTTATTTTAAAGAACTGCCTTATTTGATTTCTGTCTTTACTGCAACTAAAATTGTCGGGTTTTGCATTGCTTTAATTCAAAATCTTTTTTAGGAGCACCAACTATACAGCATATTAGGACCTAAGTGTTTTTTTCCAATTACATAGTAAATTATTTACCAATAAAACAGAAACACAAGTGTCTGCCTATTCAAAAAACTATATTTTAGAATATATATAAACCTCCAGAGTAGAGAGTATTTAATTGATTATCAAGCATTCTCATAAAAAAATAATGTTTGCTAAAAGGTCAGCACCAAACAACAAGAACACATAAAAAAAACATCCTTTACTGTTTTCTGTTCAGTTGTGATGAAGAAAACTGTGATGTGTATGAAGGTCCACACACACGGAGTATCCTTGCATCCCCAGGAGTTGTCCCTGATCAATAGGTGGCGGACGGGGCACTCATCGATCAGCTCAGTGCACGGAGGCTAATTTATGCCATGGCTCCAGCGATCCTTTCGCACTGAGGCAGCAGGGTGTGAAATTCAAATTATTATTACAGCCGGGCAATTCCATTATCGGGGGGGAAGGATATGTCGCTCTGGCACATATTGGCTGTCTTCGTTGTGTAAAGCGAGAAAAAAAGGGGAGAGAGAATGAGGACCACTAGCTCTTTGGTTATGGTGGTACAGGAAATTATTACTCCAGGTTTTGATGGTGGCTTTTCTTGTCTAGAATGACATTAAATTATTACAACCATTATTTATAAATGTAAAGCAAACACATTTCTATTTTTGTCATGAAACAGTCACACTCTTTGTTTTGTGTGTGTTTTATTATTTAATATGTGTCAGGTGGTTCATCTTAAATGTCGAACATGGACACCCCATCTTAATGCCTCATTGGATATGCTAAACAGATTTGTATTGAAAAAAAAAATCCTGTTTTTGTGCAAAATGGGAAAGCAACATCCTTTTAGGTCCTCAGAAAGCCTTGAGGTGGAGACTACACTGTGTTGATGTCTGTAGATCACTGGGGTTGAAAATGTTGCCTTAACTTGTCCTGAGACTGATCTAAAGCCAGATAAATGATGATTAAATTGTTTGTCTAATTTCAAAATGGTTTGTTAAACTAGTTTTTGCCACTATTTTCAGTCTTAAAGCACACTTTTTTTCCTAATCCTTTGATTGCTGACAGTCGCAGCAAATATCTAATTTATTAGCTATTTCTATAATTTTGACATATGGTGATGGGTCCATAAGAATTTGATAAATCACTATGATATTCACACATTTAAATACACTTTTTTGCAGCTAAGCATGGCAGTGTTTAACCACAAATCTTGACTTATTAAGTTGATTAACTATTAAGGAGAACTAACTGGTTATCTAAGATATTAATACAGCTTTTGCTTTGTA
>JAUBOC010000160.1:7962558-7974675 GCA_032275365.1 Anablepsoides cearensis | reverse complement strand
TTTTACTGTCATACCATGACCAGTTTCTGCAAATATATTGATTCTTAAACAAAAGTGTAATTTGGTAAAAGCACACCATAATATGAATATAAATAAAACTAACGTTTCTGTTCTTCTTTTTCTTCTTTCCAGACATTGGGGCCTCATGCAAGAACATGTTCATATTCTTATCCTAAAATTCTCTTATTTTTTGTTCTTACGAAGGGCTCGTACAAACATGCCATGTCAGATTCAACAACTCCTCTGTCTTCAGGAAAAGTGTGTAAATGAGCAGCGTAAACTTCCATACCAGGAAGTGTCCATTCGTAAAGGACATCACATAGTAAAAAAGAAGAACATTATGAGTTTGGAGATTGAAGTTCTGCTCTTGGAGATCCAGAAAAAAAAACAATGTAATTTTAGCAGCATCAGCTGTGGATATAAAGGATCTGCTTTAAAGCTGAGAAATTAAATGTTAATGTTGTGTCCCCTGTGAGTCGTGTGCAGTCACATAAATACCCCCCCACACACATCTCCCCCCTATTGACTGTAGCAAGTGTCTGAAAAAAAGCTTTTTAAAATGTTTCCAAACTTTAATTAGTTCATAATTTAAGTTGGTTTGTATTTTGAGATCTTCATATTATTATTGTAGTGTTATATAACAGCATTAGTAGTCAATTTAATTTATGTAACCAATTTATTTTGTTAGTTACATTTAAAATCTAATTTGGATTCAAACAGAACAGCCTATTGTCAACATAATTATGGAGTGTGATTTATTTTCAGCTCAAAATATCTTCAAACTAATGAAATCCGTCTGGATAACAGCTCATAAAAAACTGACTGACTGCTCGTAAAATATACGACAGGTCAGGACCACTCGTGAATTTTGTTCGTATCTGAAAAAATCTTACAATACGGAAAAATTGATGCCATGAATTATGCTAAATCACTCGTACGCACAACTTAGGAACAAATCTGTTTGTACGAACGGTTCTTGCATGAGGCCCATTGTGTTGATGTGATTGTTTTTCACCAGCATTTTAATCTAAAGATAATGTGTAATTGTTTTTGAACTATCCTTTACATTTTCACTTATCCTGCTGCTTGATATTTTTGCTAGCTTTTAGTGACATTTTTGCTAACCTCTTCAGTATGTTGAAAAAAAATCCCATATCTGGCTTCCCATGTGAACAATTCAGACCATAGACATATACTGATTGACCAATTGTCCACAGCTTCTTTCATTGTCTCATTGTTGAGAACTGCAGCCTGCAGAAACTCGTATATGAAAGCTATCATGTTGTATTTTTAGGACTAGAGTCTGTGGAGCTTTAAGCTCTGCCTACTCCCTCACACACTATTGTTGTGACATATTCTTTAAAACAAGAATCAACTACTTACAGCTAATCATGTTAGAAAAAATAAAGGGAATAAATGTGTAGCTTATTAAAATCAATTTCAATACAATTGTGTTTTGCTAAATACAATGTTTAGCTTTGAGTCTTGTTGATCTAAAATCAGATTTAGGAGTAAAACATGCATAAATTGCTTTTTTACAAAGTAAGTCCTGCATTTGTTAGTAAACCTGTGTACAACTAATCACTGCTCTGTGACATAGATAGATATTTTTTATTATTTTAAGACAACTTTAAATCACACAGATATACTCAGAGGAGGATAGACAAAAAATAAATGTGTCAGGTCTGAGAAAAAAATTAAATAAAATTCACTATATCCACCATTTGTGACCTTCGTGACTAAGCAAATAGTTTTGATTTTTAATCATGACATTGTATTTGGCCAGTGAGTGTAAAAAAAAAAACTAGTATTGAATGATATGTAAAAAAATATCTAATTTTGCATTGACTAGTATAATTTTGTTTGTTTGTTTTATCTAAGAGGTAATAATATTCAGTCCAATCAGTGAGTACTGAGAGAAAAAAGTTTTTTTTTTTTTTCTAAAAAAAATACCTCATTTCATAATGTATGTAAGCATCTCCCACAAAAACATTGGTGTATGTTAGTCTCAGTTTTGGTACACCAAATGAAGCTACTATTCACTCCAAAATTCAACTAAACAATACCATAACTCACCATGGTGTGAACTTGCCATTCCTAACAGGCAAAGCAAACAATTACTCTCTTCTTTTATTTTACCTTTGTTTCAGCAACCACCAGTTTCTGAAATATCTAGAGCCTTACTCATCCAATATTTGACTTTCATAACTGCAGAGTGGATTGTCATTCTGTCACTTACTTACTGTAGCATGCAGTCTGTTTATTGAGCTTATGTGCTGTCACGTGAGTTCCTTAGACAGTGAGACTTTGCAGTACACAACTGATCATTTTCACAGTCCATGTATTAATTTGCATTAGAATAAATGTATACAATGTGATTGGAATTTGTAAGTTCAAGGTGCAGCTGCAAACTATTGTCTCTGAGAAAACTATCAAAATGTGCTGGAAGTATTTGCAGAGGTAAGAGTTTGAATGCTAATTTATAGTGGACCATATGGAGACAGCCACAGTACTGTTGGTAGGTGACTAGAGCTCAGAGGGCAGTGAGAGGTTAATGTTACTGAACCATGACATCGTTATGAACAGTCATCTAGTTATTGTATCTGATGCTTATTAAGCTGCTCAACAGATGGACAATAATCTGGGCTATGATTGCCATCAGAGGCAGCGGCTTGTAACTCATACTTACCCACCAAAGCTCAAATGGGGACCATTAGAGGACAATGGGAGGATCTGACCTTGTACATAGTATACACATAGTATTTTCATATGCAAGATTTAATGAGGTTCTTCTGTATATTCAAGACACATTAGCCAAGCTTATCTATTGACAGTGTTTACTTATGGATGTGACATTTGCAACTTTATTTAATTCAGTCAGTTACTGGCTATTGAGATGACCTTTTGTGGGCTTCACTGGCAGAAACCTATAAACCTCAAAGGTTTGCCAGCTTTATAGGCATTCAATAATCACACAAGGCAGTATTGATGAAGTTGTTGTGTGTGAGCAGGAATCTTGACAATATAGCGCCTATGTGATCCTGATAAGGATATTTATGAAATTGAAATTGATGAAAATGCAGCTCTGGGCCACTGCAGTCTCTTTCTAAGCATTTCATTGTTTATATATGTATTTGATGTAAAGAACCCACTGACCCTATCACTGTGGCAGAGACAGTGATAGATGCATTGTGGTATTTTTCTAGTAGCTATCTGTTAGAAAAAAATGTGGGAGCTATCAGTCTAATTATCTGTCAGTGTGATAAATATGCAATTTGCATTATCTGGCTTCTCACTTGCTGTCCATGTCAAAATACTTCAGTTAAAAAAAGTGTCTGTTTAGACTATATACATTTACCAAGGAGCATTTTATCTGAATGTCTTGTATTCTCATTAATTCTGTGTATTGAAAAAAAATGTTAAATTAGTATTCTTATTTGTTGGCTCTAATGCTGTGTATCACCTTCTGGTTAAATTTCTTATAAACACAATAAAACTATTTACTCAAATGGGTAAACATAGTTTAAAAAGAAATTACACTGAATGCCATTGGTTGGTTCAGCTTTACGTATCATATGCTAAAAAATCTGTAAAACAAATTTGATTTTATCATAGAAAAATAACTATAAACTTTAAACAATACAAAGATTCATTTTATTTTGCAGTTTATTCCTGCATCCTCGGCACTATGTTAAACACTTGATGACTCAGGGCCTTATAGCATGTCATGCTCAGTAGGCAGGTTGGCCATTATGAATGGCCGAAACTATGTTTTATGCAGCCTTTATCATGATGTACTGGCTCAGATGTAACATACTGAGCATGGAAACAAATTGATTAGGTCATGCTGTGCAAAAGGGGGAAACACATCTTGAAGTCTTTTATTTACAACCTATTCGTGTTCATAAACCCACTACGAGACATTTAACCACTAGGATGGCTAAGCTTTGCAGTAAATCCGCAACAGCTCATGTATGCTCCAAACAGCACAGATGGTTTTGTTGTAGTTCGCTTGGCAGTCGGGACCACCTAAAGCACATGCAGAGTTGTAACTTTTTTATTATTATTATTTGTAACATGTCATTAAGGTAACAAGTTAAAAGGATCCCATTTAGGAAAAAAAATGATAAAACATAAAAACTGGTGTAGAAATTATGTAAAACATTTGAATTCCACCTAGTATAAGTTCAGAAACGTAAAACGTGTTGTAAAAAAATAGAATTGCCCCAATTTTTACATACTTGGGGTGTGCCTCAGTGCAAGGATCTAAATGCAAAAAGGAAGAATTGAAGGTTTTTGGAGACCTAATAAAGTCAGAAGTACTTACAGAAACATTTGTGACAAACTATTGTTAGGGGAGAGACAATAACCCTTAACATTAGAGCTGCAATAATCATTCTATAATTATTCTCAATGAGGTGCTACTTGTACAATTTAGTTTTGCAAAAGACAAACTGCTTTAGATGTAGGAAGCTTATGAATGAAAGATATGGCCTATGTGACAGGTTAGACAGTGTGAAAAGATGCAATAACCTATTTAAATGTGCAAATGTACAATAAATAAATAAATAAATAAATACTAATAATAACTTACTTGCTCTTTGGCTCAAAAATTTGAAGTATATTTTTGCAAAAAAATAAATGCAGCAGTAAATGATTTGTCTCAACATTGAAGCATGAATGCAGTAATATATGTCTGAAGTGTATCATCTACAGTAATTGATAAATGATACATTCCTATTGTTAGTACCAAACCTTCATGCCTGTTGATAATGCAAAGTTCATAAGATAACTAATTTTTTAGATTTTTTAAAAATAAAATGATTTTCATGAATTTAAAGAAAAACATTTAAATAACAACAAAAAGGGACACAAATATCATTAAATCATGTAAATTACTGCTTTCTGAATAGAGTCAGTGAAGCAGCTGCTTAATATTTTTAGCTTGGAAGTAAAACATTATGCTTAGGCAGGTGGTGTTATTTTGACTCCAATTTTACTCTCTAACGTACAAACTAAATTTAATAAAAAAAAGAAAAAAAAGACCTTCTTAAAAATAGTAATATATTTCACCCCAACCTTTCTCAGCTTTAGTTGGTTCAGTCCAACTCAACACTGGTGGCTGCCAGCTTGCATCAGCATTCAGCTGTGGAGGATGAGAGAAAGCAAGCTAAAGTCAGTCTTCAAAATGTTAAAACTGTAGTATGTCTATTTCTGAATGACTCACACAGAATAGCAACATATCCACATGTTCATTAAAAGGCCTGCTTCTATATTGACATAAAGCTTAAATAGTTGTGTTAAACAGATGTCTTGGCAAACAAATAAAAATAAATAATTCAAATTGAATATTTAATATAGTCAAAAAGTGAAAGATTTGTAAATTGTTTCATCACTGTCATAAAAGCATTTAGCTACAATTTGTTTGAAAACAAATATATATATATATATATATATATATATATTCAGAGCTTTAAACTCAGGTCTCCTGTGTGAAAATGCTTTGCAATTTCCTGTCCATCAATCAATCACATTTTGTGCCCTCATTTAAAAAAAATGTGATGGCCATGATAATAAATATCACTGTATCCAAGAGAACATGTGTGTCACTGAAAAGTTAGTTATACAGTATATATACATATAGGCATGACAATCTCTCCAGCATAGATCGGATCAGATAGATGAAAAACACACCTCAATGTATATTTTAGTAATTGAAGAGGTTAGTTAGTATAAGACTTATGAGTGTTTATGCTTTTATATTCATTCATTTTAGCAAAGGTTTTACTGTTTAATACACATAATAAAATTAGTAAAACATGGTGAAATAATTTAATTAAACAACATGTATTAGGTCACGTTTGACAGAAGCATACTCATAGTGATTGTTTTTTATTGTAAGTAAAATATCCTTTATATTCATATTCCAGCATGTTTTTTTATTTATCTACAGGCTTATTTAAGCCAAACCTGAGAAAGCATATGGGTGTAAAAAGTAAATTTTGCCAGATATCACATGCCACAATGCCCCTTTCTTCTAATTTCAGTGCCCTGCCCCAAGGGTGCAATAACAGTTTATTACACCTATCCTCGCTTTATGACCCTTCCCTACCTCTGCCCGCTCCCCTCTAGCCCACGCTAACTGTTATTGAAAACACCCAGGTCTGCCGTATATCATTCCTGAGCACCACAGTATGCTCCGTGTAACACAGCCAATCAGCAGCTGTTCATATGGGTATTGTCCAGGTCACATTGGAATGGCTCCACTTGTCTAATATCGGCTTAGATGTGGAAGTATTTAAAAAACAATCCTGTTTGTCTTTACAGCTTGTGTTTCTACAAGGCTGAATCATCTTTTGGCTCATGTATTTGTTGTTTAGCAGGAAAGTGAAAAACAAATGGAATTAGTGTTTTTTTCTTCTTTTTTTCACATTATGCGTGTGGGAAGGTAAATATGTTTGGCTTATATTACGTCAAGCATAAGAGCAGAGTGCACTGTACAATATTGTGAGCTCAGTATAGCTCATGGATTTAGATTAAAATGCAAAGCGCTGGTAAAGATCTTTCAAGGTGGAGGTGTTCAGAGAGAAGGGTAACAGCTCATGGGTGACAGTGTGACAAGACTCAGGGAGGGACCCGTCACCCTTCTGCCACAGTGATAGCTTCTCTGTCAGCAAGAGATGGGAGAAGCCGCACCGCCACGGTAATACAAATTTTACTTTTGCATCAGAAGAATGAATAGCATTCTCCAAATATAGCTTGCGATTTAGGGATTTTACTAAATAAGCTTTGGAGAAAATTGTAGAGACACTGAATTTAAATAAATTATTACATACGTATCTTTAGATATACATAATTTGGCTGTTGCGATTGCAAATGTATTGCAGTTCCCTAAAATAAATTTTTTGGCATCTTTCTATGCAGCCAAGAACAAATGTGTGTGCTTTTATGCAAGGTTAGGTAACACCAGCTGATTGGGCAGATGGCTTGTGTTGTCTTGGGTGTGCAAGTTGTCTGATGTGTGGATATGGTTCTATTTAATTACTTATCAAGTGAGCAGCCCAGTTTGTCATTAAAGAGTTCTGGACTGTCAAGGCCTGATGGAGTGAAGACTTGAGTTGCAATCGAGTCTTACATGTTTGTCACTATCTATGAACTTGCTATTCTACATTACAGTAGATGTCTGAAATACACATTACTTGCTTGTGTGTGTATGGCTATAATGAATTCAAATATTTTTTTAGCCCAATTTCCAAACACAATCCAGATTTGTTTAATCAAGCTGTATTAACATTGTTTGATCTCTTTGTGCTTGTATTATATCTTGCAGTATGTGCTGGCACAGAGAACAAGCTAAGCACTCTGTCGGACCTGGAGCAGCAGTATCGCACCTTGAGGAAATACTACGAGAACTGTGAAGTCGTAATGGGCAACCTTGAGATCACAAGCATAGATCGCAGTCGGGATCTCACCTTCCTCAGAGTAAGAAAAGACCAAACTAATGAAGTGAACTAAAGGTTCTGATGTGTGTATAAACAGTGTGCATTTGTGTCGAACAGATATTTTGAACTTTGGCTTATTTATTTACTTATTTTTTTGTTCAGACATGTATCACAACAAATAACATAATAAATTGCAGGATCACCTTAAAATAAGGTTTTAGTATAATGATCCCCACAAATTGTCCAAATTACCTTGCATAAGCCTTTTCATCAAGTTGTCAAAGTTGGAGTTAGTGCATTTAAACACAACATATGGAGATGAAAGGAACCGTTACACATTGTTCCACTTTTTATTAAAAAAGGAAGAAAAAAACTTGTAAACTTTCTCATCAGTGCCTTCTCAATGACCTTCTTGCCCAAAGAATACCAATTACTTGGATTTTTTTCTCTCACCAATCAGAGCTCGGATTAGTGTCTATAGATCAATTGATAAGCAGAGAGGAACATTGTTCTAATCAGGGCTAATCAGCCTTTTCCTCAGTGTCTGATTATATTCTTACTTAGTTAGCATAAGCACAGAATAGTAAAACTCTAAATATCTTGAAACTGTAATTTCTTCTTGGCGTGAACACGAATGACAGGACAACAACAGACATCATAGCGAAGAACATTAATTTATTTATTACTTGGAAAACATTTTTAAGTGTAATGTTCATTCCTAAAATAAATTTATTTCTAAACTGAACTAGTGCCGGAGCCTTACTAAGATAAATGACGGTGGAGTAGGGCAAGGCAAACTCTGTAACTGTACTTATAAGATGAGAAACTGAGGTTGAATTGCTTATAGTGTTATAATATGGAGCTGAAAAACAGGTAGTTTTGCCATAACAACAAGATATATTGTTTGGATTTCAGCCTGATCATTTATACCTTTGAACCTTGCTTACACATTACATTTATTATAGTTAAATAGACACAAAAAAATGTGTGATCACAGCCATGGCTTTGTCTGAGGCCAGAGTAGTAATAGTATTGTAATAACAGGTTGTGAGGCCATTGCAGGGAAATTTCTTTAGGGGGGGAAAGGCTTTTTTTTTCAGGAAATCAACTGACCTATATCAGACCTACACATCTAACAAACATAACCCTAGTCTATGCTGGTAGTGCTCTGCACTGCTAACACCATCCAACTCCAATTGATTTCAGTCTATCTGGGGGGCATGAGAGCTCCCGTGGTGTCAAACCAAAGTGCTGACTGCCTTATTGGGCCAATATTGCTGTGAGAATGAACTGGGCTACGGAGACTTTGCAAAGACGGCAGTCTAACTCCCACCTCATAGCATTCCCTTTTGGACAATGAGGATTGTTTTCATATGTCTTCCCTATAGCAGTGATTTGAAGACAAATTGGCAGAATGATTCGTTCACACAGAAGAGAAGAAGACTTCTTTGTTATCTCATTTGTATGGACAAGAAAACCAAAACAAAAAAAAAAACAAAGCAGAGTCATTAAGTGTTTTCTATTGTGCAGAGTACTTCAAAAACCATGCATGTTAATCAAAACCCAGATTATATTAAGAAAGAGGGAGCAATAAATGTGCAACTGCTATGATTAGACCCCTGCAGGGGCAATGGGTCATACTGACTTGGATTAAAAAGGAAGTTTGGATGCATGGCTATTTATTTGTGAGTGTGGAGTGCAAATTTCAAAGCCAAGTGTGATTGTTGTTTTTCCACACAGAGCTAATTTACACTTTTAAATATTACTCTCACCTCTGTTGTAATTTCAATATACCTTTTCACAATGTCACCTGTACAAACTAGCATTACATAAAGGGCATATGTAGAGGTTGAGGTTGAAAGTCCATTAGTACAATCTCTTCTCAAGATGCCTACAATATACCACCAGCCATTTACAAAATATCTCCCTATGGCACTGACTTGCTGAGGTCCTCCACCTTTCCGAGGTTCACAATTAAAATGGGTTAATTGAAGATGCTAATTAGAAACATGAGGTGCCAAACAGCAAGGGAGCCAAAAGGCAGGGCGCGGTATATATTTTTAGGGAATATTATTATTATGGGAAGACACATTAATAACACACTTCCCTGGGGAAAGAAAAAAAAATAACCTTGAGGAGAAAAAAAAAGAAAACTATTGTGCAGGAGCTTACCATACCACCTGTTATTGCAAGGTGATTGAAACTGATGTCTGTGCATTGGCTCCTTTTGAAGATAGCCAGGAGATTGATGGCTGCCTCCCAAAAGCCCCTCAAACAGCTTTAGCAGTAAACAGAGTCCATCTTCCAAACTGCCACCACGACAGATGAATCAACGCTTGCATGGTGATTAATAACTGCATTTCAGCAGAGAGGTTTTCACCCTTTCTCACATATGCACATTGTTACCAACAGTCTGGCAGTCAGCTTTAATCACATGCAATATTTTCATAACCACTTTGTTTAAATATTTATTTTGCATTATATGTACATGCAATAATTGAAATCTACACATTAACATTGCCGATTGTGATTTAATATTCATACAAAAAATGAATAGTGTTTCTTCCATTTTGCTTATATCACTCATTATTGACCAAAAAAAGGAAGATTAAAGTCCAAAACCCATCATTTATTTCAAATTGCATATCCAGCAAAATATGATAGAGACATAAAAAAACAGGTATGTCATATTAAAATTATTTTAAAAAAATTCTAAATTGTTTTAAAAAATATTTTTAGGGAGTTTTCAAGCTGCTGCTCTGGAAAAGCTGTTCCATTCCATATATGGACAGTTATGTCAAGGCAGACACAGATTTAGATTGCCAATCTAATTATCTTTCTCATTTAACTGATGAATTGATATATGATAAAAAAAAACATCATTTGTGCATGCAACAGGTGGAAAAGATTGTCTGAGCTGGAGTGTGCCGTCTTGTGGTGCTGCAGCTTTTTATAATGAGCAGCGTGCGGACAACTGATTGACAGGAATGACTCTATTGGCTCTGAACGCAGCACATATCTGTGCAGGACTCCCAATGCAGGAATGAAAACAACAAAAAAATAGGTGGAGATGGATCTTTTAAGGCAAAGAGAGTGGTTCATCCAAACGGGCCATTCCAGTCAAAGAGGAAAACATTGAGCTGCACATTGGTTCTTCTTCAAAAAGTGTGTGTGTTTTAGTGTGTGAAATGCAAAGGGACGTGTGCACGTCATGAAATGTGTGTGTCTGACGGTCAATGCATGAGACATGAGAGCCCTGCTCTTCAGTGATGTGCACAGAGAGATTTCATGCACAACGCAAATTTGCCCAATTTATGGAGATGTTCATGTGTTTCTATTGTGAAAAGCTTGGGGGGCTTCCGGGGAAAGTAGTTTTGTATCGGGGTAGAGTTGATGGGTGCATGGAAGCTGATTCAACCTGTTAAGTTTTATTAAACAACACAAAATGGTAGACCCTATAATAATTTTTGCTCAACCCTCCTCCTTCATGACCGTATCAAAATGTGTGACTGTCTACAAAAAAAGACATGTAGAGGAGGGAAACAGTGAAACAGACAGAGGTACAGTTTAAAAAAAGTCAATAAATAGTTTCAGTGTTACAGAAAGAGAGTAACTTCAAAAAGCAGTGTTTGTACATTTTATTTTCAGCTGAGTTGTGATGAAGATAAAAATACCATCAAATACTGTGATACTGGTATTGTTACCAGTATTGATACTGGAATTGTTGAAAATACCATGATACAATATTTGGGTCATACTTCATAGCACTAATATTGTCATCATCTCTTGGTTTTTACCCCCCCCCCCCCCACCTATGTTGAATAAAAAAAAAACAAACATAAAACTCTCAGCTTCCTTTCTCAGTAAAGCCCAAATTTATTCATCAAATATATAAGAAATCTACAGTAAGAAGAACAAAAACATGCAACATTTGAACAGAGTTCAGGGCAGGTTGCTTAGTTCTCCATCCTCACAGAGTCAGTATCATCCGCTGAACCCTCTTTAACTATTGCATGCTTTTCTTCTTACTGTAGATTCTTATATGTTTGGGCTGTGTTGGGACATTTTTTATTTATTCAGCAGAGCAGTTGGAGGCATTTTACTGCAGCCACCAGCATCAAATATAACACTATTTAAGAAATATTTCAGAAAAAAAAGATGTGGGGTGAATTATTTATTATATCTGTGGTTTCACGTGACCCATCAGCACAATTTAAAAACTGGGGAATAGTTTAAAACATGTTTGAAATAAATTAAAATACAGGTTGTGTATTTCCTGCTTCAGCGATTGAAACTCATTGTGGGATGTGAAATATGCTTAAGTGTCCATGAATTCCAATGAGTTTATTAGCAAATAGTCTTTAAAAACAGATTTTTTTTAAATATAAAACATTTATTTTATTGTAAATACTAGCATATAGCAGTTGATGTTTTGAAGCCAGGAGGTCCATCCATGACGGACTTTGGTGGAGCTGCAGCCCGAGTGGTGGTTTTCTTTGTGGTGGCTTTTAGGCCTGCAGATCAAAACCTTCTTATTGATCAGTAATTTCACAACAAACAGTTCTACTTTTTTCTTCAGCACTTGCAGATAAATCATAGGTGTAACGAGATCTCGTTGTACGAGATCTCGCGATATTAAACTCCCACGATATCTCTCGTTGAGAGCTACTGTTGT